>WYDI02025288.1:2634-18470 GCA_009867235.2 Psittacus erithacus | reverse complement strand
TTTCTTCTCCAGGCTGAACAGCCCCAACTTTCTCAGCCTGTCTTCATACAGGAGGTGCTCCAGCCCCTGATCATCCTTATTATTATTGCACAAGGGTATATCTCATCTGCTGTGAAAGCAGTCACTAAGGAGCAGAACAAAGGCAGATTCCTCAGATCCTCTGCCCCTCAATGTCCCAAGGCAATGTCAAGAGGTGGAGGATTACCTGCAGGGACAGAGCTCTCTGCCGTGAATGTGAGGGGAGCAGCTCTGTCCCTGTTTGGCTGGGTACCGAAAGGAGCTTCCCTGCTGTCTGCATGATTCCCTGAGATGGCTGTGGGAAGCTGAAGAGTTTATAGACCACTTCCCTCCTACTGTAGTCCCAGCAAGCTAACACTGACTTGGGGGCCTGTCTCACTGCAAGCTAGGAGTGGTACATCACTGCGGGAGGCAAAGCAACATCACATGTTTTTGGATCCCCACCAAAAAAATGCAGGGATAACAAGTCGTTAAGCTGTCACTCATAAATGGAGCATTTAGAGAAACATTAAATGGAAGTCAGTATCTCATTCTTGATGTTCTTGATTCATCCCTGGCAGTGTTCAAGGCCAGGCTGGACAGAACATTGGGCAACATGGTCTAGTGTGAGGCATCCCTGCCCATGGCAGGGGGTTGGAACTAGATGATCTTAAGGTCATTTCCAACCCAAACCATTATATGATTCTGTTTTAAGTGGCTTTGGGTCCTTTTCACTCTCATTCCTACTGAGATTGGGTAGGGCACTGGTGTAACAAACTCACATTTGGCAGTACTGGTGGCACGGGCCTTTCAGTTGAGCATTGGGTCCCTAGCTCACCATGCCAAGTGAGCTAGGCAGTGTGGACATGTATCACAGTATGTCCTTTTCCCATTACATCACGGTTCCAGTCCACTTGTGAATTACTTCTTTCCACTTCCTGTCCTGTCCCATGAATGCTGCATGCCAACACATTATTATAGGCCTATAGAAGCAGCTGGAATCTGACCGTTACCTAAATAACCCATTGAATTTTCTCTTTCAGATTCTTTTACTAGAGCCAAAAAGCAGAGCATGCCTCCTGGTTGGAAATAACTGCATCTGGAAGAGGAAGGGGCAATGTCTGCACTGAATGGCAGACAGTGATGCTTGCTGTTAGCAAGGTTCTCTGTCAGAACCGTTGTTTTGAGGGTGACCCTGTGGGTGCCTCTACCTCCATGGTATTTATAATGGAAGCACTGAGGACCGTGCCCCTCCATCCAGGCTAGGCTTACACCTTTGCTGTTGTGCCTGGTACCTCTTTCTTCTCTTGGGAATCAGTGCAACTGTTCTGAAACCCATGGGTTAAATTGTCACCTCTCTGGGACATGGTTGAAGTTGGGTTCTCTGAACAGTGCTTAACTTGCTAGTGATTTGTAGCACTTGAATGGAAGAAATGGAAAAGAAAGAATAGGGAAGTGCAAAAGTACTGTTATCTCAGAAGTCAGGTGTGAGAGTTTGACAGGTATTATTTACTAATGAGGAGTAACTCCTTCCATATGCTGGTTTGGTTTGTGTAGTCACAGTGCTCTGGAGTTTGAAAACCTTATGCCCAGTTCGAGCTATGGATATTTTTCAGTTTCAGGAGCTGCAGAAGTGCATGTAACAAGCGTCCCACCATGTCACAGGGACAATCCATAAAGCAGGGGTTATGTGAAACCCAGCGTGTTCTTCTGCAGCATCCTTAAAAGAATTGCAGCAGCTGTCTAATAAGGGAGCTCAGAGAAGGCACCTAACACCCCAAGAAGTCACTTTCTCCTTCCTCACACTGAATGCCCTGTTTTTACTTCCTGGCTGTAACAGGATTGTGTAGGGCTAACTTTCTAGACACTTAACTTGAATAACCACAGCAAAGTGGGCAAGGCTTTGGGAGCCAAACTCTGAATTGATTTTGCATAAACAGGGCTTTTTGCTGCCACATAAAAGTTTTAAGATAAAAGCTCAGCAACAGGGTACATCAGCTTCCATGCTGAACTTCAGTTAGTCCTAGTATAATCCTCCTTTGCTTGAGTACGGTGTTAGATGTCTCTGAGTATTTTAATTACCTTTCTTTTAATGAAGTCATTCCTGATGTAGAGTGGTCAAATCTCAAGAATCAGGCCACAGTTTGGAAGATGTGTTGGCTATGCAAAGCATCACATTCTTACAGGCAGTTATTGCATGCTGTAGGTTTAAAAGAGGACTCCTTTAGGTTTGTTTTATTTAAAGAGCTGTGGTGCATTGTTGGCTTTTGGTTTTTAGATCGCATTTCTTGCCAGTAACACGATTGAAGTCAAAATGACAATTCCAGTATTCCAGTCACCTAAAGGTCCTTCTCTGGGATTGACAGTTCTGCTGTGGATGTAAGCCGGAGATTGCTGCTTGAGCTGAACTTTCTAGTTATCAGGTCAAATCACTGTGTTTTCTCCCTGCACTGGTTTTATTATTTGTGTCTAAATCCTTGATCATGCCTTAATGTTTTAATTATGTACATTTATTTGTAAGGTTTGTATTTTTATTGCAGTAATGTAAGTTTTTTACCTAAAGAAGTGAAAAGTATAGCTAATGTTACTATTAGCGTTAATATTGGAATGGGGTGTGTTTGTACATCTATGGATAACATTTTGAGCTGTGTATTGCAAATGTGATGCCTCAGAACTGTTTGAAACCGAGACATTGACATGGGTTGTATTTGAGCACTCAGATATAGAAGCATATAGAAATCATTATTCTGCTTTTGAAAAGGTTCTCTTTGCTTCCTAGCAGACACTGGCCTCTTGTAGTTACTGATGGACTTATTAAAACTGCATAACATTTGTTACTGATCCCCAACTCCATAGGATTTGAAAGGCAAGTTCACCCTCCAATACTTGATGTATTTTTGTGTTATATTTAGTGTTTGATAATGATACAGTTCCTCCAGTCTGTTGAAAAATGTGAATGCCACGTGCGGGAAATGAAGTGTGCTAAGCTCCACGTACTAATCTGCAAGCCAACTTTCTAACTTCCCTCCTTCAGGTTAGGAATGAAGTCTGGGAACCAGTGTCTTCATAAATTCTGAAAACAGAGCAGAGGCTTCTCTTCCACCTCTCTTTATGTTGCAAAGTATATTGTGGAAGGGGCACATTGTCCGGTGCTGTGGTGCTAGCAAGGAGGCCAAGACGTCTCTGTCCTTTTGGTAGTGAAAAGCAGCAAAGGCAGGAGGCTCGTGAAATGCTCTCGGTCAAGCAGGAAGTACTTTGCTGTGCCCTGCTGTGGATAGAGGAGTCCTGAGGTGCAGGATTTCCCTGGTGGATGCCATGCAGCTCACTGTGTTGAAGGGCTGTTGCCTGGGACGGCTTGTCCTCCTTTTATCTGGGCACGGTGCACTTCCCTTCCCATGGGCTCCGGGCTGCTGGGGGACACCGCTGCCAGCCCTGGGCGGGTTGCAGGGTGCCAGAGGAGGAAGCGGAGTGCCGCCGAGCATGGATGCTCCGTGGGAGAGGTGGGCTGAACGCAGCACAACCTGGGCAGCGTCCCTTTCACCTGCCTGCCATGGGCTGTGCTCCGAGTCCAGCCAAGCCTCGAGGCTTCCTAGGGGAGCAAGCTGAGTGCGGTCTGACTTGCGATTTGTGTTTTATTGCAGTCATGTTATATTTTACTGCCTTTGGAAGAGGCGGGGTGGAGGTGGGAATGGGACATCCCGCCACCCTATTTCCCGGCTGCCCTCAGGGACGCAGTTAGTGCCAGTGATTGGATTTCCAGGGCTGAGTCTCCCTCTGCTTCTGCCTCTGTGTGTGCGCTTTCCTTCGGGTGGTGGTTTCCTCTTTGCCTTTCCTCTTGCTCGTAGGCGAGCGAGCAGAGGATGGTGTGATTGGCTGCAGATTGCACAGATCAGCCCCAGCGCCGGGTCTCGCACTCACTCGCACACGCACACCCCACAAAAAACTTCAGCCGCGCCGCGCCTGCACCAGTCCGGGCGAGGAGTGAGCATCGGGAGCAGCACCTTCGCCTCTCGTCAAGAAACAACCTGCGCAGCAGGGAAAATAAACACCTTCACTGCCAGCGCCGGGGAGGACGGGCGGTTCATTTCCTCCGCCCCACTTTTTATCTTTTCTTCTTGTTTTCTTTTTTCTCTTCTTTATTTTGCCCCCTCAGAAAGAGGAAAGCCCGCCTGTGTATTTTAGCACAGCCTCGTCTGCACGCCTTGCTGCCGGAGCCTCTCCTGGCCGAAGCAAGCTGTGCTACGGTCCCGGTCCCATTCCTGCCTGCTGGCCAGGACTCAGGGGACGCCGGAGCCTACCTGGCCAGCTCGGAGGGACAGGATGGCGGCGTCTACCCGCTGGGTGCTGTGCCTGTGCCTGGGGTGGAGCTGTCTGTGCCTGACGCTGGGGGATGCGCTGAAGGATCGCTGGATCGGGCTGCGGCGGCGCACAGCCCCGGGAGCTGTGCGGCGCGGCCGGGCCAGAGGCGCTGCAAGTGACTGTGTCCCACGGCACGCGGAGGAGCAGCTGCAGCCGCGGGACAAGGTCTCGGAGCACATGCTGAGGCTCTACGACCAGTACAGCGCAGGACGGGCGGCGGAGCAGCCCCAGGACATGCTGGGTCTGCCCCTCCGCCACGGCAACACGGTGCGAGGCTTCCGCCCGCTGCCTGCAGGTGGGTCCAGCTGTTGGAATGAGCGTGTCCGGTTTAATGCCGTGGAATTGGATGTAGGGAAGGAGATGAGGAAAGGATTGGCAAAGTAACGCTTCCTGCAGCCACAGTCGTGTATTTTAGGTTATGATGTTTATATTGCCTCACGTATTTTAATCACTGGTTTATCTCTTCATATGCCATGTCTGCCATATGATAGCTGAGCACCATATGAGGGAAGTGAAGTCATCAACATATCCTCTCTGGAGCTTTTTCTTATCAGTGGTTTGCATGTGTATCTTCTGTTGAAAACAAGAGCTGAGTGGTAGAGCAGAAATGTGGTAAGGCGATTCTTTACACCACCTACAGTGTCCTAATTTGGTGACACTGGTGACAGTACTGACAATTAGGGGCAGCATCAAACGAGTTTAGTTGAAGCATCATTTGTGCATGGTAAATGCTGCATTTCAACATCTTTGGCAGTGGAGCTTGGCTGTCTCTGTGATTACAAACTGGCTTGCACAGGTAGATTTATGAAAATGTAAAGTCATTTGTCATAAGGGGAGATATGCATATAACATTGCAGCATCTCAGCCAGCAAAAACGGAGGATGGCACTGTCTTGGCTCTGACCCTCATTGGATATGCTTCTCAAATCTACAGCATCCCAAAAACTGGCTGTTTGTGTGATAACTGTCATGCTGTACGTAGCAGCCCAATTTGCCAGTCTCCTATTATTCATTGCACTAGTGGGTTGACCCACCATCTTTTTCATGGGCAAGCATCTGTCGGTAAAAGTTGATGCCATCTGGGAGTTTCACGGACCTGCACTGATTCTTTCCTGTCCCAGAAAACTGAGAGCTGGGTGCCAGACTTGCCTTAGGTTTCTTTGGAAGTCATTACTTCTGATTCTTCAAAGGCAACAGTGTCTCTTATAGGATAGCTCTGCACAGAGATCAAGTACTATAAATAACTGAATGGCTTTTGGTGTTTTAGGATTCAGCTCTATAAATGCTCTCCATCATATGTTGCTGCAAGTATTTCTGTCCACAGGAGGGGTTTTAGAGGTATAAATACCCTATGTTTGGGGATTGAAGGGCTGGGACTCCCGAGCTGCTGTTCCTGCAGAGGAACTCTCTTGCTTTTCTGTCATGACCACTCTTTGCAAGGTAACGTCTAATGTATGTTGCTTTGCTCTAAAATAAGCAGTTCCCTTGCTGAAAGAGGAGAAGGTATAATACTAAAAAAGGGGGAGGGTGTATAATCTCAGCAGAGTGATATTTGCTCCTTTAAGCATATCTGATTAAATATATTTATTGTTCTAAACCTTAGAAGGCCTTTGGTTAAAATCCCGTCTCTGTGGTCTTTCTGATTATATTTATCTTCTCACTTGACATTGGGTGGCAGCAGTCCTATAAACACACTATTGAGTAATCTCTTTCTGCCTCCTCCAATACTTCCACAGTTCAAGTGCCAAAGCAGTAAATTGGATATGGTTGTAAGTTTTTTGATGCTTTTTTATGTATTAACGCAAACCCTTTAACCAGTTAGCTGTTGTCTTGCCATAGGTAGCAGCAGCTCCTGTTGTATAGTTACTGACAGCAGAAAAGTGATTTTCCAGAAAAACCTCAGGTCAAGTTTTCCTTGGGGCAGTGGAGGGAGCAAAAAGGCTTTTTCTCCTTTCTGTCATTTTCCCTGTGCCCAACTGCCTGGCCAGCACTTTGAAGGAAATGGTACATCCACAGCATCTCCCTTTCGAGGTAGTTTGTTTCCAAATCTTCTGCTCCGACTGTTGCATTCCTTGACTGCACATTTCAGTCTCCCACAGGCTTCCTCTAGTCCTTATAATGTGGCTTCATCAGTTAAATTACTAAATTATGTTGCTGTTTCTCCTTGAGCAGATTTTACCATCCCTGCTGGCAGCCCCTTCAGGAGACAGCTTTTTGTCTGTGGTGAGCAGAACTTCCCCAAGAATCTGCCTGTTTTCCTACATCTACAGCAAAAGGTCTTGAAGACAATCTTTAGTGATTTGATTTGCAGTTTAACCATACATTTTTCAATTTAATTGTATATTTTCAGGAGAAAAAACAGTTTATTTTCTGAAACACAACTCTTGGAGGTGGCTGTGAAACCTTTCAGTCCTCACTTTTCCCCTGGAGGGCACTGGCTTTTCTGTGGCACACAGGAAAGGCTTCTCAGAGATTTCACTGGTAACCTGCCAGATGAATTGTTGAGACCCTTTAAGATAGGTTGTGTGATGAGACCAACAACTGGTAGCATTTATTGAGACTTGTCCTCATTTCTAGTGGACGAAAAGTGTTGTTGCATGTGGCAGCTGTGGTCTTGTGCTGGACGGCCAAGAAGAAAGAACTAAGACGTGATTAATCAAAAAAAACATCCTATCATCTGTTAAATGCAAGTTTCTCTTTCTGTGGCTCAGTCCTCTGAGGGGCTAGGATGAGAGCTTCAGCCTTGTGTGGCTACCTCTGAAGTTCCCATCCTGTGCTGCCCTGAATTCTCTTGCACACCAGGTTGCACAAGTAGGATGGATTATTAATGGTTTGTTGATTAGGTTGAGAGGTTTGGCCATTAGTTTTGATGAATGTTCATGTGATCTTATATTCAGGCAAATCTGTTTTCCATTAATCTTGCTAAATTATCTCAAAACATAATTGTTCAGTTTGGGTCACTCAAAAAAGGAACCTGTGATGCCCATGACAAAGCCAAAAGAAACCCCAGGCCCCAGATCTGTTTCAGTGAATTAAGGATGTCTGTCATTCACAGTAGATCTAGTGACATTCCAGCACCACTCTCTCTCATTGACTTAACTGCTTTTATTTATGCCTATGTATTTGAATCAAAGGATGTTCAGCCTGTGATTTCTGTGACAATTGTGTCATCACTGCGGGATGTTTCTGAGGTGGCACCAGCAGCCTTTGTCTTACTCAGGCTAGGCCTTACAGCGAGCTCTGCTTTAGGAAAAATCTCAAGACAGAGCCTGTTCTGGATCTTTACCCATGGGTACCACAACAGTGAATGGTTTTCCATCCCTTGGGACTCTACAAAGATAGCTGGGAGAGAAGTTGGGTGATCTGCAAGTTAGAACCAAGCACCTTCTCTCAAGCTGTGGTTGAGTCTATGCTTCAGCTTCTGCACACAAACATTTTTGTCTCCTGCCAGTTAGCAGAATCACTGAATGACCAGACCTCCAGCTGATAGAAATCTGCTTGCTTTGAGTGCTTCCTCTAGAGATGTGCTGATCTGCAACTTCTGAGGCTCAGGAGCTGGAGGAAAGATACAGCGTGGAATAAATAATAAGAGAGAGCAGAAAGTTAAAAGCCTCAAATGCAAGACTTTCAGTTTGCTTTTGAAAGTGCTTTTAATCATGGAACATGTCTTGCAAATGAGTCATTTAAAAAACTCCACTTTAATTGGAGGGTCCCTCTAATGATGTTATAGTAAAGCTATACAGTCAGAAATTACTTTAAACTCTTTTTTTATTGACTGAATTTCAAGTAATTTCAGGTATTACACCTGCCCCTAGGCCGATTCTTGTGGTTTCAGAACTATGCTCTCCTCCTTTTCAAAACGCCTTGCTTTCCTTTGTTGTGGTATTAAGTGCCCACGCAAACAGGGGAAACTGAGCACTGCGCAGGGAAACCAGCTCGTCACCAGCCTGCAAAAACCAGTATGGGCCATGTTCTAGCCTTTCTGAGCTCTGGTAACATTAAGGGTCTTCTGTAACAAGACCTTTAAAAACAGGCAGGAGCTGGGAAGAGTTTATGGCTTTTTGGTTTTGGGTTTTATTTTGTTGCTGTGCCCTTAGAAATCAAATGCAAGCAGCATCCTGGTAATTTTTAGGCAAAGGGAACTTGTAAAGCATTAAGCAAGGATTTGGGTATCCTAGGCCCGAATCTGCAAACCTCCTCTAAGGCAAATGGGCAGGATCTGTAGGTTAGGCCTTTGAGGATCCGACCCAGAATGTGGATTTTCTGGCTTATGTTACTCCCTGCCTCACTGTGCTGTCACGCACGTGCGTGATCAGTGCTTGCAGTCCCCACTCGGTGTCTAGAGCATGGCACTTTATGTGTGAAGTGTTCTGACCTGAAGGGGACACACTGTGCACAGCGTGACCTACTGCCACTAGCCGAAGTGGAATTCATGATGATGGTGAGAAGGAGTAGAGTTGGCTTTTTGTTTTCTCCTTCCTGGATTTGTGTACTTTATTGATGCAACCTCCTTAGCTGCTTAGCTTATGCTAACTTCAAATTCAATATTGTATTTAGTTTTCAGACCTGCTGTGTTCTTTCTGCTTAAAATATATAGAAAAGAGATGGTTTTCCCAGTGTGCAGCCAATGTAAATATGCAGTGTGCATATTTATGGTTTTTATATCATAAAATCCACATGTAGGTTGGATTCTAAGCATGCACCATCACTGCTTCCTGAAATTATTTTAGCAATTGATAGCTTTAACCAGTCTAGTGGACTTTTTACTTTTTTATATCAAATTACTAGCTGCTATAACCTTATCTGCTTTGCTAAAAAAATTAATAAACCCAATTTGACATCAAGTCCTATGGCTCTTTAAAAAGAGAAAACCAGATCTTGTATTTTCCTTTTGCAAAATACTAAAATTGGTAAGGGGGAAGCAGCAATCAATTTTGAGCAAAGGTAAGAGAAAACAAGAAATCTGACTTCCACATTTGTGTTCCTGTTCTGGAACTTGTTCACATTTCCTGGTCTGAGCAAACTTCTGTAGCTGGGCTGTGAACCCATGAAAACAAGTTTTACAATGGAAACACTGATACATTCTTAACTGTGCACTGGCACAAGGGCACGGTTTATAAAATATTAAATATCGCATTTAAATGATGACTAATGATGACTGTGTAACTAAATAGTCCTCGTTATTGCATCCTTTTTCACCCATGGGATAGATTTGGCAGTCCATAAAAATGTCAGTGCATCCTCTATAAAGGTAAACATACCACATGTTAGCAGACTTTTTCTAGCTTATTGATGCCTGGAATTGCCCCTTTTAACATGAATATGTTTATGCTGGTGATGTCAGTCTCCACAGACTTAATGCTTTTTCTTCAAATACCTTTTTAATGCCATAACAGGCATTCCATGCAGCTGTGGGCTATTGCAGGGAGGTGAGGAAACATGGGCCATACTTTTAAGAGATTCAGCCAGGTACAAAGCGGGTGGCTTTCTGGACTGAGCTATCAGTAAATAAGCTGGCATCTCCCATAGACAACACGGTAAAGCTTTGCCATGGTGCTACCGGGGTCTGGGTTCCATTCACATGAGGGAGTGCAGGCAGCTGCATAATGACTTGCATATGGGCTGAGGAGGCCAATAAATATCTAGCTTATCCTTTCAACTGCATGTACCTCCAAAGCTCTACTCTGTAGGAGCAAGCGATACTGATAGTGTAGTGATGTGATGTCTTCCCCATTGCAATTCAAAAGAGCTCTGTGTGCAGAGTTTGGTCTGTAAAATTCCTCATTGGGCTGGCAGCAACATACACCGGTCCCTCAAAGGGAAGCAGAGATTGCTGTTGAAATCAAGGCTCAGAGTATGTGGAAGGTATTCCTTGCATATAGCTCTGTTACACATATATTTCCTTTGCTCATTTCCCCTTCAATCTTCTCTCATGCTTTGTTGCTGAAAAGTCTTCTGTGCTTCTTATTCTGTACTACAAAAGAGCAAAGCTGAGATAGCAGAACTCATTAAAGAAAGAACTAAAAGACATAGCTCAAGTAGTGCTACTCTGATAGTGGTCTGCTGCTTGCAGTGTTGAGAAGTGTAGGAAATGAGCTAGAGAAGTTTCTGCTGCTCATATAATACTAAGTTGTCACTGAAATGCATTGTATACTGCTGCAGATGAGTGCGAGGTTTAATAAGCACAGCAGCTCACAGGCTGCAGGCAGAATCTTGCTGGGCAACAAGGTGATGGCAGCAGCATCCTAGGAATACCGTTTAATAAACATTGATAAGGTGTGCAACCTGGCTGTGAGTTGCCTGCAGTGCAGGGACACCCAGGGCTCCTCTGGTCTTCCCACTGCCGCTGCATCATAAGAACCAGCCCCAGCAGAGAGGGACCTTCTGTCCAGCATCCCTCTGAAAGACAATTAGCACTAAGAAAACTGCTGCAAAGCTGCTGTTTTCACTGGGTTAGTTTGACATTGAAAACTTAAGAAAAAAGCTATTTGGATACAATGATCTTCTAGGGTGTTGGTTTCTGAGTCTGTGTTTTACTTTCACCTGCAAAGCTGATTTTGACCATCTAGGTCAATAGAAGGCTTTCTTGCAAGGAGATCTGGTTGTCTTTAAGACCCTAAAGCTGGTCTTGGCTTAGAGGGCAACCTGGCCAGAGGCCTTGGCTGTGCTTAATCAGTCTGCCTCTTCCTACTGGCTGCTGAGCAGTTGTTGGTGGACTTGACCCTGCAGTTTGTGTACCTCTTCCTTTCTACTGAACATGAAGCTAGTGATGGCAGCATCCTAGGAATACCATTTACTGAACATTGACAAGGTGTTGGAATTAAAGCCTCACTTAGGCTTGACTTGGGTTTTTGTTTAGGGTTCTTTGGGATTAGTGAGGAGGGAAATCAATCAATGGAACAGTCTGTATGAGAGGAGTTATTGGTGTAAGTAATCTTAAAGACTAAAGCCTCAGCTCACATCACTCAGTAAAACTTCACTGGTGTCAGAGCTGGATGAGGCTCATTGAAAGCTTCCCACATAACAAGGAAATTTAGTTAGATGCTACTGGGTACCTCCTGGCAGTGGTGAGAAGTTTCAACTCTGCTTCTAACCTGGGCTAACAGCTTAATGGTGTTATGGTGGAGACAGGTTTTCAGCAGTTTCTGTCCTCTGGGTTTAAGGACAAAGTTTCATTTAAGGGGAGTGAAATTTTCCTGGGGAAAAGGTGCATTTGTAGGTATTTTAAAGCTTTGTGTCTGTCATTTTTAAGGCTTATGCCACAGGAACACTTATTTCAGTGCATTGCTCACATCTGGGAGTCAGGTATCACTGTCACACAACAGATGTGTTTGACACAGCGTTCCTAAGTTGTGACACAAACCCAGGCCACACAGTTGGGTTTTTCCCAGCCGGAAGCCGGCAGATCCGTAGACATCTGTGCCAGCCACCAGTCACTGGTTTCAAGCTGATTTTGCAGCTTGAGTGATGTGAAAACTTAGGAGATGGTTGAGTGTTATCATTTAGTGAGAAAATAGCACCACCTGCTGCAAGTTCTTAGGTTTGGGTGTAGAGTCAAACGCCGAGTGGCTTTTTGAGTTTTGCTTTTATTCAAAACTATATATTCCTCCTGTTCCACACCATCTAGGGTTTCTTTATAAACCAAAGCAACTTGTTTTCTGTTCCACTACGATATGACAATTTAGAACAGGCAATATTTGTTAAGTGGAATTCTTATTAAAAAATAAAATCCGAACTTGTATTTCAACATACAACAGTGATTCACGTAATAACTTCTTGAACAGGCATTCATGAGATAGCATAAATTCTGGTTCCTAAGCCTGATGTACTTAGTGCTCTGCCAAATTACATATTAACTTTATTATATTAGCAATTACAAACCAAGCAGAGGTCAAGTCCTCTTGTGTGCTTAGTACAAATGTAATAAACAGCTGATTTTGGCTTAAGCAATTGAAAGCAGGATTGAATTCAAAGGGAATCCAGTTCCCCAGGCATAAGTAATAGCTAGAAATTGGGTGGGTGTGGTCCCATAGCTTCCAGCTATTGGGAGCATACCTGTGTATTCAGGTTGGGCTGAATGTGTGAATGAGGGTGTCTTCTGTAAATTATTTGGCTGACAAAAGTATATGTTGTTGTTTCCATGAAACAGTGCACGTGATCTTCTGGGAAGGGTGCTGTCTTTCCAGAGATGATTCCTGTCTTTTTAATGTATCTGTTAGAAAAAATTTTTATAAGAGGCTACTCTGATTGCTGGGGTGAGGATGGAGAGGCAGAGGGAGAATATACTCTTTTGCTGGACTTTACTGGTGCTAGCAGTTGGGATATCGCAGGCTGGAAGCACAGAATGTCACCCAGAACATAAAGCTGTCAAACTCCTTGAAAGATCTGTACTGGAAATTACGTTTTTCTGGATCTGTGACTGAGTTGGTTTCCTGAAGTCAGAGGAGCAGTAGGAAATGTGTGAGTATTTCTGTATGGAGATAAGTATTGCATGGAAATTGGATGGAAAGTGCTTTATTTACAGTCACCAGTTTACCAGCTTGGTTATTTTTCCAAATAACAGCTAAACCCATTCCCATGGCACTGTGTGACAATGTCCTGTGAACTTCACGGTCCTTTCTCCACTGTAATGTTGTGAAATGCCTATATTCTTATCCAAGTATTTCCCTTTTTAGGGAGCCCTGAAAGCCAGAAGATGTATGTTTTTAACCTGACATCCCTCACAGAGTCTGAAAACATCTTGTCAGCTTCAGTATATTATTATATTGGTGATTTGCTGCACATGAAGTGGAACTGTCCTGAGTCCAGAGGCTGTTCTCATCACAGGCACAGGAAACCTGAAATTCAGATACATCTTTCAGTCTGGACCTTACCTTCTGTGGGGAACAAGACTTGGACCCTAGGGCATTTCCTCATCAATGTCTCCATAGCTCACCAGGACGCCCTTTCCTGGCAGAAGAAGGATATCACTCAGCTCCTGCATGGAGCAAAACAAAACAATGAACTACTGATAGGTGTCAAAATGGATCTGGGCAGCCATCGCCCCTGGGAACGAGCACCTTCTCTCTATGAACCCTACATTCTGATTTATGCCAACGATTCTGCAATTTCAGAGCCAGAGAGTGTCGTCTCTAGTTTGCAAGGGCACCTTCATCCTCTGGCAAGGGTCCTTCCCAAGCCAGAAAACCACATGAGGAGCAGCCTCGGGAAGCGGCGGCGAAAACGCTCCACAAACATCGTCTTGCCATTGCAGAATAATGAGCTTCCAGGAGCTGAGTACCAGTACAAGGATGAGAGATGGGAGAACAGAAAACCCTACAAAAGCTTCCAGCCACAGCTGTTAGACAGGGCAAAGAGTAAGAAAAAGGAGAGGAAGAATCCGCACCAAAAGAGCCAGGCTCTTCAGTTCGATGAGCAAACACTGAAGAAGGCGAGGAGGAAGCAGTGGAATGAGCCCCGGTATTGCACCCGGCGTTATCTCAAGGTGGATTTTGCAGACATTGGCTGGAACGAGTGGATTATTTCCCCAAAATCCTTTGACGCCTACTACTGCTCAGGGGAATGCCAATTCCCAATTCCGAAGGTACAGTCTTTATTGCTTGGTTTGCGCTGTTACCACAAACTGTGCATTTTCTTTCTCGAGTCAGTAAAAGGTGGCTGGTCACCCATTACATGTTCAAATGTAGTAAGTGGTATCTTTGTGTCATGCCGCAAGGAGCAGTGGTTAGAAGAGCTAGTAAAAAGACAGGCTTGTAAAGGTAATTAAAGCAAAAATACTGCATATTATTTTTTTTGCCCAGTCCCCAAATTTAGTGTGAGGTGTCCCTGCCCATGCCATTAGAGTTGGAACTAGATGATCTTAAGGTCCTTTCCAACCCCAATTATTCTATGAGTCTGTGATTCAAAATTGCCAAAAGTACTTCCTGAATAGCAAGCAGTCAGTTGGGATGCTCGAATGTAAGCAAAAGACTCCAATGATGAATTGCTGCTTTGACAGAGCAAGTGGCTCCAAAAGCAGTGGGTGCTGGCCAGCTGACTTGTGAAGTCCCCTCTGGGTTTGAGGTGGTTGAATGTGGGTAGCAAGAAAGGGTGATGTGCTCCTGAGGCAGAAAAGCTCTCTTTTAATAGTATGCATCTGCAGGGTTAGCCGGTGCCTGATGCAGACTGGTTGTTCAATAATGAGCATGCTTGAGAGCAAACAAGGGTTTCTGAAAAGCAGTTTTGGATGTTGTGGTATTAGAAGCCCTTGCTACTGATCTTTCCTTGCTTCGACTGGAATCTAATCCTGTCAAGATAGGAGATAACAAACTTTAGACAGAAAGCAAGTCTCTTTGAGAGTCCAGGTGGGACTTTGAGAACACAGGTCCTCCAGCAGCAAAAAAGCATCATGTATCTTTGTGGAGATAAAGAAACTTTCAGAAACCTACAGTAGATTAATGATGAAAAAGCACTGTGATAACAAGGTTGCTGTCCTTTCACAGAGCCTTTGCAACCCTACTGTCGCTAGGTAGTGACATATCTTTGTGGTGGACTTGGCAGCCCTGGGGTAATGATCTCTTCCAGACTAGTTGATTCGATTATTCTATTGGTAGCGTGCTCCATAACCCCATGGCCTAATTCCCGGGCTACATTCAAACCTATGGAGAAAAGCACAATGGGCGATGCAAATGCTCCTGCCAGTAGGAAGTCCTGAGATGAGTTTAGTACCGGTGGTACTGAGCAAGCAAAGTGAAGTTTAATTCATAGAATCATAGAATGAACTAGTTTGGAAAAGACCAATTTGTGTTCTGCCAAATTCGGATTCTGCTTTCCTGCAGGTAAAGTGTCTCAGCAGCCAAGATACTGCAATTTAGCTCCAGTTTCTCAGATAAGTACACTTGCACTACTGGCTACTTTTGTGGTAGCTAAGTCCAACAGTCCCAAAGGAGTGTTCTTCCTCCTCCTTCATCCCTCTGCTCTGCCTGGGGTAGGCATGTACATGCTACCTGAAGTGGTCTCTGCTCTGGAAAAAGCTGATGGTAGAAAAAGGGTGAGAAATAAACAGTAAATAAACAGCAGCAAATACAGTCAGAGTTTAAATGACTTTGACATGAAGTAGGAGGTCCAATTGCTGTAAACTGAGCCTGTAAGCGCAGGCCTGCAAAGCCATAACTGGAACACCAGGTTCCTTCTCCAAATTCTGTTAAAGAGTCTAACCTGGCTTTTTTGTGTGAAACTCTCTGGACTCAGTTGGGTGAGGGATTATAGCAGCAGAGTATTACAGTTATTTAGGCACTGTGAAGCTGAACGGTTGCTGCCAGGTACTGCATATAGAGTGGGATACCAAAACCCACTGTGAGTCTGGTTCCCCGAAAGGAATTGGTAAATTCCTGTTCCTGTTGGAATTCGAATTGCTCCTTTTGTGCTCTTTTTGAATTGTGAGAACCAAAATGACCTTGTTTTCCAAAGAGAATGGAAAGCTAAATTCTATAAAAAGGTGAG
>WYDI02025287.1:0-11293 GCA_009867235.2 Psittacus erithacus | reverse complement strand
TAGTGTGAGGTGTCCCTGCCCATGGCAGGGGGATTGGAACTGGATGATCTTAAGGTCCTTTCCAACCCTAACTATTCCATGATTCTATGATTCTATGACTGTTGTGCAATACCCAGTACTGGAAAATTACACCACATACTGGTGTGTGACATTGAACCAGGTTAGCCAAAGCGACAAATCCGCATTACAAGTTTTGGTCATGGATGTGCCAGTCATCTTCCTGAATGACACTTCTTTGTCATCAGCTCTAAGTAATAATTTTATTCTTTCACTTCACTTCTTTATAATAAAGCTACTTTTTAAAAGTATCTGCAATTAGCTTACATCTGACTGGAGAGGACAGGACATATGATACTTTGCAAGGAAGGGAGGATGGTACAATTCTTTTTTCTATTCACTTTTATTGACTTTGAAACAGCTTTTCTTCCCTGTAGAATTTGTTGATTTCCTGGTGCTGTATGAGTTGTACACCCAGTAAAGAAATGAGAACACTTAAACCACTTAATGCCTCTCCAGAGAAATTAAATTGTCAAAATAATAATTAAAAAAGTTGCCTTTTATTGAATTAACTGTATTGAAGTTGACATTTTTCCTGTAAACCATCCTTACTTCTTCTCAGTGTCCATGTCCATAAATATGTAGTTGTGACAGTGTGGTACATTGCTTTGCAACAACAGAATTATAGAATCATAGAATAATTAGGGTTCTATGAGGAAAGGACCTTAATATCATCTAATTCCAACCTTCCTGTCATAGGCAGGGGCATCTCACCTTAGACCATGCCGCCCAACGCTCTTCCCAACCTGGCCTTGAACACTGCCAGGGATGGAGCATTTACCACTTCTTTGGGTAACCTGTTCCAGCTCCTCATCACCCTCACAGTAAAGAACTTTTTCCTTGTATTTAACCTGAACTTCCCCTATTTCAGTTTAAACTCATTCCCCCTTTTCCTATCACTACAGTCCCTGATGAGGAGTCCCTCCTCAGTATCCTTATAGGCCCCCTTCAGGCACTGGAAGGCTGCTCTGAGGTCTCCACGCAGCCTTCTCTTCTCCAGGCTGAACAGCTCCAACTTTCTCAGCCTGTCTTCATATGAAGGTGCTCCAGCCCACTTATCATCCTCGTGGCCTCCTCTGGACTTGTTCCAACAGTTCCATGTCCTTGTTGTGTTGAGGACGCCAGAACTGCACACAGTACTCCTAGTGAGGTCTCACGAGAGCAGAGTAGAGGGGCAGGATCACCTCCTTCGACCTGCTGGTCATGCTCCTATGGATGCAGCCCAGGATATGGTTGGCTTCTGTGCTCAAGCACACCCTGAAGCTGGTTCATGTTCATTTTCTCATCAGCCAACACTCTTAAGTCCTTCTCTGCAGGGCTGCTCTGAATCTCTCCTCTGCCCAACCTGTAGCTGTGCCTGGGATTGCCATAAATCTTTCTCCCGATTTTTGTTGGTATTTTTATGCAAGAACTTTTCTTCCCAGGGCTTTCTCCCTAGAGCTATATGGATGCCTCATTAAGGCCTGTCTCTATGCTGACATCACCTGGGTAGAGCAGCTCTCTACCCCTACCCAAGGTTGTGCCTTTGAGTCGTTTATTTTTCTTATGAGTGTATTCACTTGTGAGGGAATAACCCTTCATTATCTGCTTCATCATGTGTATTTTTTAAGGCCTTTTTTTGTCAAGGAACCATAACTGCAGCAAGTAAATTTGCAAGTCAGGCACCACTTCAATTTCTCTTTATTAGGTCCTCCTAGCTTTCCCAGTGAGTCATGCCAGACCCACCACCACTGAGTTGTTTGATGGGAATGCTGCCATCAAGTCACTGATAAATGTGCATTACTGTAGAGGAGGCGCTTGGGAGAGAAATTCATGGCCAGGGGGCTGAATTAATGCAAAGCTCGAGATGCTGGTTTGGCAGTGAGGAAAGGGGCCTAATTCTGTGATGTTTTACAGCCCCAGGCTGTACCTTCTCCCGCATATTTAACCTTGTCTTTCTCTCTTTTTAATTCTGTCCCTCTTCTCATTGTTTCACTTGCTTCTTCTGCAAGAGATTTTGTGTCTTGGTTTCTGCCTCCTCCAAATAGCTGTAGGCTGCAATCAGAAAATCATGGAAAGGTCCTTCAAACTTATCTAGTCCAATGCCCTGCCATGGGCAGGGACATCTTCAACTAGATCAGGTTGCTCAGAAACACATCCAGCCTGGCCTTCATTCTCTCCAGGAATGAAGAAAGACTGGGAAAATACCATTCCAGCACGTGGCTTCAGCCTTCAGGCACCACCTGAAGTGTGCTACATAATACTAATATCTCTTCCACGCAGCTGGCTTGCTTCCTTTCTCCACCAGTTTACTTGTCTGTGTACAGAACAGGCACGGGAAGCTGCATCCAAGGTTAGGTTGCTTTATGGCTGGGACCTGCAGCAAGAAAATAGCAGCTTTGGTTCCTGCATGGGCTGATGTGTGGAAGGTGGCTTCAGAGCATGGGCAGGAGGGCTCCCTGGGCTCCCACACTGGGTCCTGGATCCCCACCTAAAAACAGCAGCTACTTTTTTTCCAGGGCTGACTGTTCATTTAGTACTGATGAGCTTATCTGATGTGGTTTGGTTTTAGTGTGTAAGTCTTTCATTTGCTCTTTTGTAGCAGTCTAAAATGGTTTGAGTTTAAAAGTGTGTGTTGTGATGTGTGAATTCTGAATGTAAGCTTTTTGTGCCAGCTCTGGAGCAGACATCTTGTGTGGTTGAATTTTGCTTTATAAGTCATGCTTGATAGGCTTTGCCTCAGTGCTCAAAATTATTTTATTAAATAAAAATTCAGAGCTAACAGAAGTGTTTTCCTCCTTACTTTTTGCCCAGTGTGGAGTGTGCTATCTTGGGTGACTCAGGTGAAGTCCACTAACAGGAAAGACATAAAATGTTTTCCTGGACAGCAGTGACACCCATTGCCATTAGTGTAAATGCTTTGGCAGTGAACTTCTGAGTGTTGTGGACCAGTCTGAAACTATGAAGGGCATGACAGGGGATGTGGGGCAGGTTCTGTCCTGTCTGCCTGCTGCATTATGCCACTTCTGTAAAGAGCCTGGAGCTTGCCTTTGCTGGCTAGATGAGCCAGATGGCTGCATGGATACTTTTTTTAGGTTCGGTTTTGTTTTTACAAGGAAATGTGGCTGGGCTCTCACTGATCATGTGGCAAGTGAGTGAAAACCCAGTGACTCAAACATAGGGCTCCACCGTACCATTTGTATGCGAGATTATTTCCTTTTCCTGCTCACCTGTTATTCCTGTGTAAGGTTTTGTGGTGGTGGTTTCAAAATTGAACTATTAACCCCTTTATTTTAAGACAGGAATGCCGGCTGGTTTTGGAGATGGGGTTAATAAGTCCTTTTTATGGAAAGTGTCCCATTTGGTACTGAAATAAATTCAGTAATGTAGGTAGTTTAAAGCAGACCTTGACTTGGAGCTCAAACACTCTTTGAACAGTCCTTTATCACGGACCTCAGACAATGACCCTCCATGGCAGCTCCTGATCCGAGGGAGCAGAGAAGACATCTGGGCTGATGTTGGAGCTCAGAAAGATGCAGAGCCTTCTGCAGGGTAGGGACAACAGCAATTGGCTTTTTGGGTGCGTATGCCTCCATTTATCCTCCTATAGAAAGTAACCCTGAAATTATATTCAGAGCAGTTGCTAATTGAAACTCCATTACAATGTTAATCACATTATGTTGATGTGCCATCTGGACCATTTAAAAATTGGAAATGCCTGAAATGAATTGTTCTTGACAGAAAACACATTTAGAGCTTCCTCCTTTAATATATTAACTGTGCATGGTCTGGACTGGAGGGGATCATTGGTTTTGCCTACCCATGTAGCGTGTGCTTTGGGAGTTGTCATGCAGTTGGTTTTCCTACCTTGTAATGTCAGGTCTGCCCATGTGAGGCTGCTTTCACTGTATGAAGCTACAGCAGCACGTGAACCTGTTGCCAGGGGTTACTGCTTGCACATTTTCAAACCCATGTACTCTGCAAGCAATGCAAGGTCTGAATAAATATTTTGAAATGACTTTTTTTTTTAAATGCTGCATTAAATGTTGTACCCTCACCTGCTGCTGAATTAAGCAGAATGTATACGTTCATACAACCTGTGCTTTATTTATATCATACAGAACTGAATGTAGAACCAAAAGAGGAAGTGAAGACAGTACCACAGACGATGGGGGAGGGAGAATGAAAGGAAGAAAAAACTGTTATGTTCTGCCTGTGTCGCTTGTGACCAAGCAAACACAAAGCACAGAAATCCATGGTGGGATGAGTTCTGGTGGTTTGTTTTGGGTTGGTTTTGGTTATTGTTTTCCAGTATAAGAGGTTCAACAGAGTGCCTGAGTTCTGAAAAGTCTGGGAGGGGATTTTGATGGTGAGCACATTTGCAAAACCAAAGGGTGAGCTGTGCATCCTGTTTCACAACAAGGAAGCGGTGAAGTTCTGTGAGCTGCTAGGTTGTTATCAGGATACAGCAGGAGAAACACAAAATAGAAGCCTGTTGTTTCTCTTTAGTGTACGGCAGCTTGCTTTGGCCTAAGAAATACTTCAGGACTGCGCCTGTGCCGTTTATAAAGGATGGGGAAAGAATGGATAGCCTCGATCTGCACTGAGTGCTTGGATTTTGTTCCCAGTTTAAGATGAAGAAGATGGAGATTTATGCTTCCACTTTTTCCTCTGTCTTTTATTAGTACCTCCTAAGCCTGTCCATCTCAAACCTGGGCAGGAAAGAATTCCTCCTGCACCTTCTCGGCCTCTGCCAGCTGATCCCAAGTCGTCAAGGAGCTTAGCACCTGGAGAAGAAGAAATACCTGTATCAGCAGGAGTTAACACGCTCATTGAGAGATTTGAAAGTATTAGGTAAATATGGCTTTGGAGATCTGCTCTAATCTCCCTTTTCTGCATTTTTAACTTGGAACCTAACCATAGAAAACATTAATTGTAATTATCACGTGGAAACTCCTCTCAAGAGGTTTTCTACTGGAAGTGCAAAGCTTGACTGACTACACAATGAGTTGCTTTTGTTTATTTGTTTGTATAAAAGCATATATTACAGCAACTTTCAGTTTGTAACACATAGTTGTTCTTAAGGAGCTTAAGACCTGCTGAATTTGGTAAGTGTTCTATAAGAAACAAGAGGCCAAGAGTCTGCTTTCAGTACATTGCCTTGATGTCAGGATTGGGTTTTGATCATAGGAACTTGATTACTGTGATATAAAGTAATTGAGTTTTCTGCCTAAGATTCAGTAAGCACCAGACATGTTGTTAGCTTGCTTCTTCGAGGCAGGGGAGAGTTGAATCACAATGTATTGTGGAACAACATCCTGTAGAACAGCGTTTCCTCTTAAACTTTATATATAAGGGGTATTAAATGGTAAAATGTATGTATTTTGCTGTAAACCCAGCTTGTTTACAAATACATGAAAATTCTCCAAAGACCAAATCAAACCAGACTGTACTTCAAGGCAGTGTTGGGAGTATTAAAGGCCCAGAGTTCTAGTGGTACCATTTCAGTCAAACTCACAGCTGGGGGTGGTGTGTTTCTACTGGGAATTGTTGGGTGAATATCATTATGGCAATGTGCACACACTTACCTTCTAGGATTGTCAGGAGTGTGCAAGAAATACAACTTGAATCAAACAATAATCAGGCCCTCCCTGTTTTGGGGCACTCTTGAAACCTCTGGATGTTATTATGAATGGATGTGGTGCTTTCTCTTTGCCTGCAGGCAACCTGTACATATTCTTCAAAGAAACCAGCTCAATTTAGCTCTTAAGATGGACCCTGGCCTGGACTCACCCAAACAGCCGAGCTCATGTGACTGTGACATGGTGGCTTCCAGCAGTTCTTCAAATGAGAAAAGTGAACCAGATGAAAACGAGCCAGATGTCCCATGCAATGCAGATCTGTCCAGCGCAGACATCATGAAAATTAAAGAGCTAAGCATAGGTGATAACAAAAGCTGTGAAGACTGTACTGCTGTGACTGTGAGCAAAGAGCCCTCTGCAGAGCTTGGCAATAAAGACTCAACTGCAGAACTGAATGGTAATGGTAAAATTCCCAACAGAGACAGTGGCATTGACAGTCCTTCTTGTAGCGTGGCAGGGGAAACCTTCCCCAACGAAGAAGGTCCAGAGCAGAAAAAGCCTAGCATGGCTGAAAACCCAGGGGAGATGGAATCTGACAAAAAGGGCACCAAACCTTCCTCTGCGGAGCAGAAGAGAGACTCCACACAGGAGGAGGACAGTGACATTGATGAAGGAAGCAGCGAGGAGCAAGAGACAGTAGAAGTGCCAAAGTTAGAGTATTTGGATATAAACAAGGTAAGGTAGTTTGGTTCGCGGCTAAGTGATCCCTTGCATCACTTTCATACGTTGTTTCGGGTTTGCGTCAAAGGATCATAACTGTCATGATTTCCTGCTTGATGCAGGTCATAACTTGCTCTTGACCCATTTAGTACCATTAGGAAAGGTTCCCAGTCTTGATTTAAAAGGTTTCATATAAAAGAATACATCAGAGCCAGAGGTAAGGTGTTAAAATTTAAGTGATCTTGTAGGTGAGCTTTTCTGTGTCTTGTTTGGGTCTAGCAGCTTCTAGCTGCTAGATCATGTTTTTGGTGGGGCTCCATAATCTGCAGAGGTCAAATTGGATATTGCATCTTGCAGGGTTATAACCTTGCATCCCACAAAGACGTGCATGATGAATGTCTTCCAACAGTGATTTCTTTTTTAAACAAAGACTGTGCTTTTATTGGTGTGATTACTTTTTGAGTGCAAAGAAGTTGTTTTGAGGGTGGCTATATCAAATTACTCTTCAGGAAATGGTAGCTAGAAGAGATGTTCATTGAATCTGGACTAATGTAGTCCAGGCTGTTGTGCATTTGCTGCATCTGCCTAAGAGACAGATTCCTTTCATTATCTGTTTATCAAGACAGTTATTTTTAGAAATAGTGATGATAGGATAGGTTAGATTTTTTCCAAAAAAGAAAACAGAAGATGCTTTGAGCAAAATGTCTGCAAGATATTCCACCTTTTTTTTTGGTGGGGTTTTTAGTTGGTGTTTGGAGCTGTTTGGATTTTTTCCTTCCCCCCCCCCCGCCATCATGACAATAAAGTTAGTATAATGGGTTTTTGTTCTTCAAAGTGTGTGGTGACCACCAGCAACTAACGCACTGTAGCATTCACGCCTCAGTTTGTGCCAATCGAGTAGTTCTGTTGAAATCACCAAGTATATCCCAACTTGTGTGTGTCAAGAGCTTGTTCCCTTTGAAACATGACAGTTAAAACTCATGCAGTAGCTGCTGGGTCAAATAAGGCAGTGACATGATGAAAGTTGCATGCATGTATGTGGTAGATGGGGAGGATGTTACCTCGTTTGCCTCTCTCTGAGTCTGCAGTCCCTGGCAGCTGGTGCAGATTCAGGAGGAGGTACCCATCAGCCTGTCCCACCTCCATGAGAGCCAGGGAGCATGCCCTTGCCTTGGACTGCCTGGGCTGAATGGGACTACCTGGGCATGGAAGGCTGGTCTGCAGGTTGCCTTGGACTTGCACAGGAGTACATCCATGCCATCGAGTTAGGGGATCCAGCAGGACCGCAGGGTCTGTACTGCCAAAGGAAATCTCTGTCTTTCATCTTGTGTGCATGAGTTTAAACTGGGCATCTGCAGGAGACATCTTAGATATAAAGACTCCAATTAACATCTTGCTATTAGCATCTACTGCTAATACAGTATCTTGTATTATCCACATCTGCACTTGCAAAATTATGGGAGTGGTAGATACATGAGGATGGTGAAACACTGGCACAGAGTGCCCAGAGCAGCTGTGGCTGCCCCATCGCTGACAGAGTTCAAGGCCAGATTGGATGGGGCTTGCAGCAACCTGCTCTAGTGGAAGGTGTCCCTGCCTGTGGCAGGGGTTGGAACTGGATGAGCTTTAAGGTCCCTTCCAACCCAAACCATTCTGTGATTCTATGATCTATTAACACAACATCTAACGCAGCCATTGATCATCCCCTATCTCCTCAGTAGTCTGCAGTGAAAGCTTCTTTGCATCTCAGACAGGCAGCATCACCATCACAGTGCAAGGCTTCTTGCCTGCTGCTGTTGGTTTTCCTCATGTGTGTGTTCATACACATATGCACACACTATGAGATACTGTAATTATTTTGTATTCATTATATATGTGCCTGTGTGCAACTGAAATCTTTTTTAAAAGATTGGGTTTTAGTGGTAACATGCCAGCAAGAAAATAATGCATTGAATTAAACAAAAAATATCTTTAATCTGGTAATTAAATTCACTGTTTGGAATGCAGTGTCAAACCAAGCAGTGGCAAGCCAAGCAGAAGATTTTGCCATGTGATTAAAGAGTGACTTACTGGCAAATGCCAGTGTCTTGTGATACATCAGTTTTGATGGCTGTTCTTTAAGTCTCGTTCCTTGGCTTAAGTATCCCTATAGTATGAAATAATGCTGATAAAACACAGAGTTATGAGGTCATAATTGTCTGCAGGATGCTTGGTGAATTTATAAAAGAGATATCTCTAGAGGATGATCTTTCTGTTTTGTTTTCCTGTGTTACTTTCTTTCCTGCAGTGCATTTAGGTGATGAAAACCCTTTTATTTTGAGTTGATTTCACCTTCCAAAAGGCAGTTTTGATGCTGTTAGATCGGGTTTGCAGCCAAGTGGAGGGGAAAGGCTTAGAGACTGGCTGCCTCTTCTGCCGTGTAAGGGTAGTGCTGCCTTCTGGGGATGCAGCATGTGAAGCCAATGTGCATGTGCACAGCATCCTCCTGCTCTTGCCTTCAATTCTGCTGCAGATTTGGGGCACTATGGACCAAGGCCTAAGGTAAAGGGCCATAGCTTCCAGCAAGGAGAGGCAGTGTGATTTGAAGTTGACTTGTTCTGTGGTTATTCTTAGGCTGAAGTTCACATCACCCTTGGCAAAACTGGGAATTTTCCAGAAAGCAAGATACCTGTCCTGCCTGAAGAAAGAGGAGAGTGCAGTCAGCACCAGCTGCTGGCTTGAGAGCTGGGGAGACCCCAGCTCCCCCTAGAAAGCTTTGTATTGAGAGCCAGCATCTTTCTCCTGTGTCCCCTGTGCTATCCCTAGTACTAGACTTTGCAACTGCACAACAGGGGTAACCAAGGGCTCCTTACATCTGCAGGTTTCCAGAAAGATTTGTTATAATTGGAGGAAGATGCATAAGAAGTACAGCTGCAGAATGATTTAGTGATGGCTCAGTAACTCCTAGTGTGTCAAGCTAAGGGAAAGCTCATGAATAAACATAAGTAGGGGAAAAAAAATCAGGTTTGCTTCTCTCTTCACCAGTTTTCTGCTTCAGGTCTCTCTCCATCCACCACCCAAGCTTTCACACATCCCATGGCTGGTGTGGCAATGCTGCCTGATGTAGGACTTATATTGTTTAATTGAACTCTGCAGCGTGACGTGGCTGCCTCTGGGAGTCTGCAGCACAGTTTAGCTGGTCTCACTCTTAGCTCAAAATTTTAGAGTATGATTTAAAAGCTCAGGAGTGACTTACTGAGCTTTCGAGTTATCTCTTGTCAAAATGAAATTGAACAAAGGGAGCTTATTAGTTTTGATGATGTCCCAGAAAATGTCAGGAGCTCCGGAAACTGAGGCGTGTTAGCCTTGATGGTTACAAAAAAAAACAGGCATGAAAGTGACACTGAGGGGCTGCCATGCTCTGTAGTCATATACCCAGGGCTTCTGCTGACTGCCTGGGAGCAACAGAGTAATGCTCTGGAGATGGCTAACACTTCTTCATATCTTTTTATTTAGAGATTTTGCACTAAGAGTAATATGTGCTCATTAGTAATCACCAAAAAATGCCTTTCTCCATCTGTCCTGCTTCCTGCTGTGTAAAATAGTAATAATGAAGTCCCGCGTGGGCCTTACGCAGTCCCTGACACATGCTTGCATTCTGCCTGGACATGGCTGGAGTCTGACTCCTGTTTGTGCTGGAAAAGTTGGCCTCCAGTCCTGCAAGTCAGACCTTTGGGTAGGATTATCTCCATGTAGTATCTCCATGCTGAGAAAAAAATTGCGTAAGTCAATGTTTTAACCAGTCCTTATGCTGGCTAAGAAAAATCAGGTATGTTCTCATCTTTTCTTAAAATATCCTAAGGAAAATGAGGTCTCAATACAAAATATGATCACCAAGCACAGGACAACTTTTCCATATTGTTTTCAGCATTTTCAAGTAGGAAGTTGTCTGTCATCTTTCTAGGACTTTCTGTGTTCTCTGTAGGTGTGACTGGTGGGGTTTTGAAGCATAACTGTGTGTGATTTTAGCCTGAGCTGTATCCCAGCAGCTTTCCTGCAGATTCTTTGAAAGCCCCTTGTGACAGAGGTGCTAACTAAATACTGAATGTGGTTATGCACAACCAGTTGTATGAACGCTGCTTGCTTCAGGGTATTGCTCAAGTTTTCTCCTATCAAGCCTTTGTTTTTTGCTTTAAATGTTCATTTCCAGTTTGCTTTTTGGGACAGATGGGTCAGTCTCTGCATCCAGGGCTCTGTGGCCTGTGTGTGCTCAGTGGGATCAGTCATGTAGGTGAGTAGTATCGCAGGAAGCAGCAATGCACTTGAGGGCAGTTGACTGCACAAGTCAGCTTAATCTGTGTCTGTAACTGGGATATTCGAGGTGTAGATGCATTCCCACCATTGGTGTATATCTGACTTTTGAAAGAAGGTCCTTTTTCTTAAAATGTCGTTTGGACAGTAACAGCTGGAAATGGGTTTTTGAACCTTCCACAAAGAAGTGAAAGAGCATCATGTTGCTTTGCACACTGGAGTGAGCTTTCTGTGGCGTGAAGTCGTAGAATAGGATCATAGAATAGTTTGGGTTGAAAGGGACCCTCAAACTCATCCAGTCCAACCCCCCTGCAATGAGCAGGGACATCTTCAACTAGATCAGTTTGCCCAGAACGCATCCAGCCTGGCCTTGAATATGTCCAGGGATGGTGCATCCACCACCTCTCTGAGTAACCTGTGCCATGATTTTACCACCCTCATTGTAGACAATTTTTTCCTCACATCCAGCCTGAATCTCCCTTCTTTTGGTTACAAACCACCACCCTTTGTCCTGTCACAGCAGGCCTTTGCTGAAAAGTCTCTCCCCATCTTTCTTATAGGCCCCCTTTTAAGTACTGAAAGGCCTCAGTAAGGTCTCCCCTTCAGGAGCCTTCTCTTGTCCAGGCTGCCCCAGCCCAGCTCTCTCAGCCTGGCTCCAGAGCAGA
>WYDI02025286.1:0-36332 GCA_009867235.2 Psittacus erithacus | reverse complement strand
TCAATCCCACTGTCCATGTCACTGACAAAGATGTTGAACAAGACCAGTCCCAACACCAGTCCCTGAGGGACACCACTTATTACTGGTTATTTCATAGACAACTGCTTAGAGCACACAATATAGGAAGAGACATCTGAACAGATGTCCTGCACAAGCCTAATGAAAAGAATCTTGCATCTTAAGTAAGGGATGGAAGAAAGAACTAAGCAGCTACAGATTTAGTTTCTTCTTTTGAAGGTAATCCGCTTTAGAATCTATAATTAGCACAGTATTAATTACATAGTACTGGTCACTACTCACTAAACTGGAGAGAAAGCTTTCTGACTACTTTTATCTAGCCCATTTTTTAAGCAAGTTCCTCTAAGACTTCATATGACATGTCCAACCACTGTTTCACAGCTCCTCAAGAAAAAAGGTCTTGCCTCAGTCTTTTTTTTTTTTTTTAAAAAAAAATCCATAATAACTGGATGTGGTGGGTTAACCTTGGCTGGCTGCCAGGTGCCCACCACACCACTCTCTCAGTTCTCCTCAAGAAGATGGGGGATAAAATAAAATTAAAGGCTTCTAGGTTGAAATAAGCATAGGAAGATCATTCACTAATTACCACAGTGGGCAAAAAAGGCTCGACCTAGGAAAGACAGATTTAATTTACTGCCAATTTGAGTTGGATAACGAGAAACACACGAAAACAAGTAAATCTAAAAACATCTTTCCCCATCCTTCCTTCTTTCCTGGCTCAACTTTACTACTAACTCTTCTACCTCTTTCACCACTGCTGAGCAGTGCCAGGAGGATGGGGAATGGGGGTTGCAGTAAGACCATAACATCTCTCTGCCGCTCCTGCCTCCTCACTTTTTTCCCCAGCTCCAGAACAGGGACCCTTCCATGGGATACAGTTCTTCATGGACTGCTCTAACATGTGTACCTACCCATGGGCCACAGTTCCTCAAGAAATGCTTAAGCATAGGCTTTCATGGGGTCCTTCAGGACCAGACTGCTCCAGTGTGGGCCACCCTCCTTGGGTCATAAAATCTGCTCCTGCATAGGCTACTCTCCACAGGCCTGTCATAGCTCTTGCCAGGAACCTCCTCCTGAGAGAGCTCTTAATGAGTTGAAGCTTACTTTAGGGCATGTCCCCTTGCCCCAGCATGGGGTTCTCCACAGACTGCAGGAGAAGATCTGCTCCACCATGGACCTCCACAGGTTACAGGGGAACAGCCTACCTCACCATGGCCTGCACCACGGGCTGCAGGAGAATGAGTTCAGCATGTTCTCTGCTCTTGCACTTGAAGCACCTCCTTCTACTTCCTTCTTCCTGACTTTGGCGTCTGTAGTGTTGTTTCTCTCACATTTTTTTCCACTCCTGTCTCACAGATGCTGCACACGGTTTTTACTATTTCTTAAATATGTTAATGCAGAGGTGTTATCAGCACCACTGATGGGCTCAGCTTTGGGAAACCATGGGTGCATTCTGGAGCTGGCTGGAGCTCATGGTGTCCAATACAGGGACATCTCCTGGTCTCTTCTCACAGATGCTAGCTACCCCCCTGCCACAAAAACCTTGCCATGTAAACCCAATATAGTGGTTTAAAAATTCTGTTCCCAACTACAGAGTAACTTCCAGAAAACTGAATACATATATATATATATACACATATATATAAAAACTTTCCTATACAAGTTATTGTAATTACCAGTGAGAAGGCAAACAAGTGATTCTTAGCTGAAAGTTTCATTGCTGATGAGAGCTGATTTAAAGACTGCACTATCCTGACAGTTTCACCCAATTTCCTATCCCTCTCCATGTGCCTGTCTCCTCAACAACAGACCACTCTTTTGGAAATAAAGAAAACAAATATAGCTAAATTCTCACATTGTTCTGAAAAACTTCCCAGAAACCTCCCATTTTTATTTCTTCTGCAACTAGAAGACATAAGTATATTTATTGATTTTTGCTGCATCAACTAGTCATGCAGCTATCTACTGTGACACCATGTGCTGCTCTAGCTACAAGCAATTTTTATTCGGTCGTCTTCCAGCACCTTGTTCTACAATTAGTCACAACGTTACGGTAAACATGGGCAGGATAACATACATGAAACAGCATGCTGAACTTATACAAACTACATTCCAATACTAGAATCATGTAAGTGATCAATTAGGAATGCAGCAGCTCTACCACATGCAAGGCCAAGAACAAACTTTCGTTTCAGATGAGCTTTTCTAGCATTAAAAAATCCACAGTCCTTCCAATTTTTTCTGAAGTTCAGCATTCCTCCTCAAGGTAAAACGCAGAGGAGCACTTGAAGTTATCTGAGGTACTTCCAAATGAAGACATCTAAAAGTTTTCATTATTGACATTTTTTTCTGCAACGACTAGGAGATCAAACCACAATCCTAACTGCATTCTTTATTGGCTCAGGTATCCAAAATAAAAAATCATGATGGCTCTTAGTTCTTTCAGAAAAACAACATTAGAAACAAAATTAATATGTATAATTAAGCAATGTTGGACAAATGCAAGCCACAGACTCCAAACTGAACAGATTACTGTGCACACACACACTGAAGACAGCTGTCATGTGGCTGACCAACCTGTCAGACTTCACGCAACTCATATTGTTCTAGGGGAAATACAACTGTCATTGAGCTTAGCAGTCTACCAGCAGCTAGCATGAGTATGAATCTGAACCTTGATTAAAGTCTGGAATTAAAAAAGAGGGAAAGAACCTAGCTATTGTCTACTGCTAAAATCATTTATCTGGGGGAATGAAATGTATGTACAGCAAGAAAAATGCCTGAAGACACCAGAATATTTTCATGTGTGAGCTAAACACTGAGAAGGGAACAGTGGAGTAATTTATTAACTCTCTTCTCAGGTCCATGTGCAGACGATGAAATCTGAAGGACCAAAATATGCTATGGAAAAATATACCCTCTCTCCTTGCTTGCTTAACAGAGACTGGAGAAAAAAAGAAAACTACACCCACAGTAATACTTCCCTACTACTCTTGGTAGTTCTACAAAAACAAGAGTAGGTCAAGTATTTGAGAGCTATTATGAAACTCCTCTCCTCCTCCATATGAAAACCTCATGAGTGAAGAAGCCTTCAAGGTTCTGCTGTAGCAGGCTTGTCTCCTTCACAAACTTCTGCCAGAAAAACTACACCAGTTGGAAACGGCAGCTGGGAACCACAAACCATGCAGCCAGTTCAGCTGCGCTGGAAACAAAATTCTGATTTAGACAAATTATGCCAACAGGAAAAGCATTTGTGTTGGCTTTACTCACATCACAAACCCAAAGGATGAATTTTCGCTGGTGGAAAGATTACTTCTGCTTTTCCAAGAAGAAGTTTTATTGGCCAAGCTGCAGTGACTTTTAGGTCAAAGAAGTTTGAAAAGTTCCAACACCCAAATTCTTCAAATTGTCTTGAAAGCTGATTATAACAAAACATAAGTTAACTATCCATATTCTGACACATTTCAAAGATTTCCAAAATAAGATCTCCAAAGAACAACATTTTTTCAAATCTGCCAACTAAAAATTGTCCCAAAGCTCTCTTTCTTTTTGTGCATACATATGCAAAGAAAATAACTCATCAATCTCACAACCTCTATTTCAGTTATTACAGTTCACTTTGGAGAAGTAATACTGAAGTAACTGTTCTTAACAATTATACTCGAAACACAGTCACCAAAATATCTCAAGAAGTAGGAGGCTCCTGCCCCTAAAAGCTCTCCTTTTAACTCTTCCATGCAAAAAGAAATCCAAAAGTGGTCTGTTCCTCTAGGGAATTACAGCATTTCATTCTCCTCTCATCAGGGATGTCAAAATTTTTCTGAGTATCAACACAGGGTAGATGGATGCATGGAGACTCACAACTCATGTAAGGACTTTTGGGAAAAAAACTACCTATGACTGGACAGGGGCAGCCAGAGTTAAGCAACTGTCCTGACTGACCAGTCACTAACGAAGGAAAATAAAACAGTAACTACTCTAAACTGTATAGAGTAGCATGCAGTTTTATTTATTAGTATGAGCTAATAGACCAGTGGCCTATGAGCCAATAAGCTACTGCCTGACACAAACACATGAGGAATATTTTTTTTAAAATGCATACAAGCGCCTTCTTGACAGGAAATGCAAAGAAGGCTGGAGGAACATGACAGTCCTATGGGAAACAGTAGTACAAGGAACAGCAGGTGAAAAGGAGGAACTGAAAGAATATAAAAGGAGTCTGTTTCTTTAATTACTCTAACCACCAACAAATAAAACTGTTTAAAAAGAAAAGAATATTACCTGATCCCAAATATCCATAGTTTGTAATTGCAATGAGACCAAACACAGAAACAAAGGGAATGGGAGAAGACCTGGAATCATGCAGCAGGCTTTAGTTTGCCAAAACATTTCCAAATGCAAAATTCAACAATAACTAGAAGTTGTATAAATATTATTTTGCCTTCTATTCAAAGGCTTAGGAAGCTGAACAACAAAAGCTTTAAGGTGCAGTATTAGGTTGTTCAACTCTTCGGACTACAAACATTATTGAACACCATCTAAAAACAAAAGGTTGCTCTTGGACAATACGTTTTATTTGTACCTTTTTTCAGACCTCACGTAGTTAAGAAAAGAAGCTATAAGAATGTCTCCAGAACACAATGCCACTCCAACACAAGGTTTTGCAAGAACCACAGACAGTCCATCTTCCCTTCCCCACAGCATCGTATCTCCCAACAGTACTATGCACACACACTTCCAATTTTATTTTTTTTTTAAGGTGAAAAACCCTCAAAATCTACTCACAAAGCTACCTGAGCAATATTACTATTATACATATGCTAAAATTACATTAATAATTAAAAATGAAGCTATTCAAACTGCCTATGTCCATGTAACTCGGCCCTTTGTGTTGACACAGCACAGCTCTAAATTACTTGATCACAGATTTTTTACCTATGGACACCTGCCTCATTCCATGCAGAGACTGTATTTCCCTCAAGGATGGAACACCGACCGGAAATAAACTCTTGTACAGACTCGCCTGCCTTTGCTGCAGAACTGGGCAGGTGCACAGCATAGGCTTACACAGGCCAGGACTAAGTGTGTATGTTCACTCCAGAAATGCCAGTATTCTATTTATCTGGTTTTAGACAGAGAAAGAAAGGGGCTAAAAAGTGACTCAGAGCCAGAGCACTTCTCGTGTAAGCATACGGTGGCCTCATAGACATCATGCATCCTTAACCCCAACCAAGCTTTTTTTTGACTTCTGGGTGTCCCTTTTGATCAGCACTAGCGCACTCATGAAGAACTTTCTGCATCCATGGATGCATAGAGCATAAGAAAGAAACAAAACAACAGTAGTAAAGAGATTCAAAGCAAATCTTTATGCAGAAATTAAATTATATGACTGCTGGCACATCTCTATTTTCTTTTATACAATTGCTGGGTTTTTCATCCATTTCATATGCAAAAATTCCATAATTTGGAATCATGCTCAAATCCACAACAGTCATCAACAGCCTAAATCTTTTAATCAACCACACTGTCATTTCGTGAAAAACAGTTGGATGTCATGTTTGGTGAACTAGCCCTTAGAAGGAAACAAGACACTTGGCTTGTGGCTTTCACAGATTTTTTTGATAGCTGAGGAATGGCAAGATTTAAGGATCTTGGATTTCATTCCTCACATAAAAGGGAATTACATTCTAGGACAAAGTTTCTCAATCTGCGGTCTGTAAAACTTCAGATGGTGCTCCAAAAAATCATCATAAAAATGTATTTTTAAAACCCATACATTCCCACACATGCAAGCAAGAAAACATAATTGAGGAAATAAAAAAAATAAAACAAACATTCAAAGTCTATCCTAACTGAATTGCACTATAACACATTAGAAAACGTAACATTTCACAAGATGATACTTGCATTATTTTAAGGAAATTAAGTGCTCTTGAAACAACACATTGTCCTGCAATATTGCAGTTTGAAAATGCTTTCTTCTGTTCCACCAAATCTCCTAAGTACCCTCCAGAAAATGCCTGGTTACATCCAGTGTTCTTCCTTCCATCCTGCTTCCCTAAGCCATTACCTGTTTTCTTCATGTCCCACTGTGCTTTCTCTAATTTCATCCTCTTTACAGACACTCTTACAGTGATCTATAGAAGCAACTCATCCAGCCACTGAGCTTCCTCCCTATTTTCATTGACAAACTCTGCCTCAAGTCTTCTGGTTCACCCTGAGTTTCAGTTATCAGTGTTGGAACATCCTTTATTTCACTGGTTCAGCTGCAGCAGTTTCCTTTCTTAGAACCCTCCTTTTTCACATAACTTGTTTCTTTTTAACCACAGACACCTGGTCCACACCCTATCTCTATTCTCTGGTTTAAAATCTGGCTTTGCTATCCAGCCCTAGTCCTTCACACTCCTCTTTTCAGGGTTTATTTCCTATTCTAATGACCACACATAAACATCCTTGCATCTTGCCTACAGTCAGCTGAGTGAGCTGTCATTCTCTAAGTTGCTTTTTTTTTTTTTTAGCCAGACAAACCGGCAACAATGCCTATGTCAAATCTCAATACCAAAACAGCTCTGCAAAGTCAGCCAACAAAGAACGCTGGAGAAGAACAGTATTAATAGCACAACTGAGATCCTCTCCCTCAAAATCAGTATTTCTGCTCTCATATTTCCCCTATAACACTATGATAAAATTTATGGCTGTTAAATAAAAAAGTTACCTAAAAAAAATACACAGTTGACAACGAATCTCAACTAATGACCACCTTTTCATATGAAGTACATAACATGCAACTTAAAACCTCATTTGCATGTGTTGCTATGATGCTGCATTCTTCATCAGTTTAAAAACACAGCTTCTAAACTTTTTTCCCTGACGATTATTATTATTAATAGTTGATCTTTAAAAGTTCCTTTAAAACAAGATACAACCTTTAAATTAAATATACTGAGTAATACAACATATTTAATACAAGCATATTTAACTTATTTAGATGTATTACTAAATACTGAATTCATACTTCCTTTTCTCAAGATAATGCTTTTCACAAGTCTTAGAAGTTACGAACAGTATCTGGATAGAAAACACACTAAATTAAAAGCAACAAAAATAATTTAAAATTCAACTACAAGTACTTAGGTATTTTACATATGTAAAAATTGCAAAAACTATTTTGCGTTTAAACATGAATTAACTACATTATGTGTGGCTACCAAGTTTAATGGCTTCATAAGTGAAAAGAAAGATTTTAGAACTGATCTCCTTTTTCCTGACAGTTCTATTCATATATTAGTAAGAGGAAACTGACTTCTGTTTTCGGTTTCAAGCAGATTTAAATTAAGTTTGAGCAAAGTAAGAATTAGATGGGACATCTAAAAATAAGGGAACTATTCACTTGATATCCACAAAAGACAGTTGACTCAATTGATTTTGACATGTTGACAAATTCTTCTTCCCAGTGTTTCGTAGTTGAGAGCATTTGTTTTCCTGAGCACTTGGCAAGACACATGTTGGTTTTTTGGTTTTGGGTTTAACAGTATTTTTAAAATTCATTCAGCATGCAGTGAGAGTTACTTTCATAATACATTTTAAGTATTTTTTTCAATTAAAGGTTAATTCTAATGTGTTTAAAATATAGTTTTGATACAGCTTCCTACACAAGCCTCTAGCATTATTTGGTCCTCATTCTGAAGTACACGCAAGACTTTCTAGGAGCTCAATCAAATAACTTTTCAGCACCATGAATAATCTGTTACATATTTTGAAATACTTTATGACACAGAAAGAATAAAACCAGTATTTGGTTCTTGTTAGTAACTGAGGAAAATCATACAAAATATTTTGTTTGCTACTGAGATGAATATACACAAAAGACATATTTCCTTGGAATCTGGGCCCTTTTTTGTGCAATATGAGATATAGATTTTCAGCTTCTCAGGAAAATGAAGTTTGCATACCAGCACAGAATATCCCTGGGACTTCACTCCGGAATATAACAGTTCGTACTTTCTTATCAGATTTCAAAGCATCCACAGCTTTTGACATCTACAGAGAAAATGAGGAAGGGGAATAACCAAACACTTTTTAAAGCGCTTAACACCAGTACTTCACTTTTATACTAAAAACTATTATTTTAACTTACCATTTTTAAAAGATTTTTGCTAAGTGCATTCTTGGCATGCGATCTATTTAATCCAAGCACCACAATTCCTGGAGGGGAAGAAAAATTGTATCATTGTTACAGTATAGTAAAATATATATTATCTATGTAAATTATTATTTTGAAATTATAGGAAAAACATCAAGGATTGTGAAAAATGCTAGTGTAATCACTTAAATGTTTTGTTCTTGAAAGAAAATAAATCGACTTACACTTTCCAATGTTAGAAAGTTCAGTGTTCAAAAGAAACTACATTTATTGTAAAATGAAAGTATGGGTTTGTCATGGTTTAAGCCCAGCCGTAACTCAGTACCACACAGCCGTTCACTCACTCCCCACCTTTTCTCCCCTCACCCCCTCCTCCCCTGGTGGGATGGGGAGGAGAATCAAAAGAATGCAACTCCCACGGGCTGAGATAAGGACAGTCCAGTAACTGAGGTATAACACAAACTACTGCTGCTGCCACCAGTAATGATAAGGGAAATAACAAGGGAGGAGAATACAACCGCTCACCACCCGCTGACTGATACCCAGCCCGACTGAGCAGTGATCTAGCCCTTCCAGGTAACTGCCCTCAGTTTATATAGTGGGCATGACATAATGTGGTATAGAATACCTCTTTGGCTAGTCTGGGTCAGTGTCCTGTCTCTGCTTCCTCCCGGCTTCCCCTCCTCCCTGGCAGAGCATGAGACGCAGAAAGTCCTTGGTCAGAGTAAACATTAGTGAACAGCAACTAAAAACATCAGTGTTATCAGCGCTGTTCCCAGGCTGAAAGTCAAAAACACAGCACTGCACCAGCTACTAAGGAGAAAAATGACTGCTACTGCTGAACCCATGACAGGCCCTAATACCTTTACATTGAAACACAGCTTACAAAGGCTGAATGTATAATTACACAATTGTATGCACAAACTTCATGGTAGTGTGCAAAGCGCTGATATGCAAACAGGAAAGATACTTAACTGTAAAGCACTAGGTTTCTTTTTTAGACAGCTTGCCTTCAGAGAATTCTTAAAGTAAGAAGTGCTGCCACACCTAAGACTAGCAGCTCTGATATAGGTAAGAGGAAGTCACAAATAGAAAGAATGCTACCAATGAGAAACCTGACCTTTTGTTTAAAAGTAAAAATATATGTAACAATTCTCTCCCAAAACACAAAAACTGCAACGTTTGCTATAAAGCTCCAATCACACATTCATGGCTTCCTTAGCCCACTTAGGAGATGGCTTGTCTCAATGACTGATTACATGTGCACTAGTACGAATGTCGCAGCAGAAACACCATTTGTTTGTCTTTATCCCACTCTCATCTTAAAAGGCACAATTATCAAACAATAAAATTCTGAGAAGTTTGTCTTGGTAAGTTTACCAAGCCTATAGCAACCTTTCAGACAATTACTTCCTGAATTCTGAACACCAGCATACAGTCCTATTAAATGGATGCAGCTCAGGTAAGGTCTTATCAAACAGGACTTTTTTTTTACTTGGAGAATGCAGGAGTAAAGAAAGAAGGGCAAAAGACTAGAACAGGGACGAGGAATGCAAGACAAAAAGGGGGGTCTCTACATCAAAAAATGCCTATGGTATTGCCATCAATCTACAAGATACATACATATTAAAAAAAAAAAAAAAAAAAAGGAAATTCCAGAAACTCAGTATTTGCCCAAGTATTTGCTACTTGAATTCCCCAAAACATCCCCATTTCATAGTGTAGACTAAATCTGGGATCTGCATATATGCAGTTCATACTGAAAGGTTCTTGTACTTTTAAGAGCAATAGCAAAAATACATGATGCTCTCATTATTTAAAACTCCTGAGAGAGAAGATTGTATTTCTTTCTATATTGTACAAAACAGAGTAGACCAATTTAAGAGAAGTGATTAGATAATGGTTTAACTACAGCTGATATCAGCACATAGGAAATCTTATTTTAAATTCTAATTTTTATCTGGTTTATATTAGTTTTTAAAAAATACTCATTTTCAGTGTTTGGTGGGAACACATTTAACATTTACTTACAAAAAAATGCTATCTTTACACTCATTAGTAATTTTGTCTGAATTAGAAAGATTGAATAAACCTGTAAAAAAATGTATTGCTTATGATAATAAATTTATTTGTATTAAGTATACTCACACAAATGATCTATCCAAATGTACCTTTTCATAACTAAAAAAAGCCCAAATTTAAACATGCACTGAAAAACAGAGGAAGAATCAAAGAGAGCTAAGCTATTTTTAAGCTTGTCTCAAATACTGAGATAAAATAAGGTAGACAGGTTGACTTAGATGCTTATTATTATAGAACAGGGTTTTTTAAGCAAAACAAGAATCTATGGTGAGTGTATCATGTACATTTCCAGTAGTTTCCACTGATCACCTTATCAAGGAATATTTGAGTGCAAAATCATACAGATGTATACTAGGCAGTATTCTTTAAAAAAAGGCCAAAACACTTTTCAAAATCCTGTATCTGCATCTTTTTTTCTCTGAACACCACTCAAAAATCTTCCCTGCATTTCTTAATTTAGTACATCTCACCTGCTCACCCCTGCTTTATTTAAAGAGAATAAAAGAAGGGAAAGCTTATGCAATTTATCAGCTAGTGACCAGTTTCCAACCTCTGAACAAACAACTACAACTGAGAATGCATTCGTTCTGCCTATCCTATGTATGTTAAAACTGTCACTGAGGATGACAAAAAGCTGTCTTACATCCTCTAACTGAACTAAAACCAGCTGGAAAATATAAGCACAAAGAGTCATTCTAGTGTAAAATCTGAATTTTACAAATATTTGTATTGCATTCCAGCAAGTGACACTACAATATTTGAGTCAAGACTGCAGAGATATTTCTCCTGGTTCCCTCTGTAACTTGAAGTGCAAAAGCCTTAAGTTCATTAAAATCTGTAATGGGATCACTAACACAACTTGGCTAAAAGTTCTGAAATGTCAACAGCTGTAGTATATTTCAGCCCTACAATCTCAAAGTAAAAGCTATGTCTTTAATTGAAAAATACTAATGCACTGATATTCACTTACACTCACAGAAAACTGATATAAAAAGCTACACAAGTTGCAACGCACTCTTCAGAATACACAGGTAGTTTACAATCACATTCTTCAAAAATCTCACATCTTTTGTATTCTAGTTCGGTTCAAATTTGGAAGCTGAAGAGTGTGGAGTTAAAATCTTAATAACTACTTCTTTCAAATATAGTCTCATTTCAGTTTATGTTCAGAAGTTCCCAAAAATGTGGTATACAAATCAGATGAAAGTGTTATGAAGCAGGACAGTTTGCTACTTTGCCTGCAGGGAAGGATTTGTCTAGAGCTACAAGATACATGCTTCTATGCGAGGCAACTAAACTCAGTTTTCCTGCCCCCCAGCAACCTCAGCTGTAAAAGCCCCTGGACAACACAACCTTCTCCAAGTAGCACAGAAACACTAGGCACGGACAACAGCATACCCACAGCATAAACAAGAATGTGTGAGCTGTAAAAAGTAGTTCCAAAGACTAGATCTGTCGCTGTGTGTGGTCAAGAAGTATGTAATGGAAGAGTATGATGAGGCAACAGCACCAGGGCCCCCACCTGAGAAGGTCTAGAACATGAGCTGGTGGAAAAAGGAATAGTAGGTTACAGAAGAGTGAATAAGAACACAGGAAGTTATACGGAGTTAATGCCCTAATGCAGCAGGGTTATTACAGGCTGTAAGCAGATAAAGACAGACAAACTTGTCACACAATGCAAGGTGGAGGGTGAGCAGTACCAGTATGGAGAGGAAGCAGAGACATATTTCTTCCACAGAAACATGGCCTGCTATTTGTGCTGCTGAAGGAGACAAAGGAAACTTATGTCCCCTTCAGGCTTAATTCTAAGGCCCTTGTTTTATCCTTCATTAACAAACAGTACTTTTTTCCATATTCTTCTGAAAGGCAAAGCCAAAGAAAATCACTTCTCCTAAAAAGAATTAATGAATTAGATTGATTAAATTCCTCTTTATGATAGCCACAGCTGATTCAACACTCCACATGTCATCTCCATGTTTTGGAGCATTTTTAATGCCACAGTTAACAAAGATGTGTATTGTGAGAAGGAAAGAAAAAATAAATTCACAAAGATTTTTTCAAGGGAAAAAATAAAAACAGGCGGGTTACTTACATGCAAAACTTCAGCTATTTCTCTACTTTTTCTTCAAAAGCCTCCTTTAATTCTCTGCCCAACTGATCTTACAGTAATCTGCCTCAAAAACACTCAGCAATGAACTTAGGATAGATACACACAACATAACACCTTCATAAACATTACAAAAGCAGTGATTCCTTGCTGATTTAACAGCTGGAACATAGCGCCTAATTCTATTGGGTTTTGTGTAACAGTAGAAATAAAAATCACCATCTTGGGTAGTACTCAAGTATTTTCTATCACAAGCACAAAACAAACAAAAAACACAAAATAAAACAAACCACTCTAACATTTCACAAACTCTTCTTTGCTCCTGCCTTGCCTCTTCCTCAATTTAAAAAAACCTTTAAAAAACAAAATTGATGTTTAAAACTAATTCCAAGTTCCACAGCTGGCTGAGGAAACAGGGCTAAAAAAGTATGCCTTAGAGGAACTGGAAACAATTGGGAGCAGAACAATCACCAAGACAGATGAGGATTTCAGGATCAGACTATATCATACAATCACAGAATGGTTAGGGTTGGAAAGGATCATCTAGTTCCAACCCCCTGCTATGGGTAGGGATGCCTCACACTAGACCATGTCACCCAAGACTCCAACCTGGCCTTGAACACTGCCAGGGATGAAGCATTCACCACTTCTTTGGGCAACCCATTTCAGTGCTTCACCACCCTCACAGTAAAGAACTTCTTTCTTATATCTAAGCTGAACGCCCCCTGTTTAAGTTTAAACCCATTACCCCTTGTCCTATTGCTACAGTCCCTAATGAAGAGTCCCTCTTCAGCAGCCTTATAGGCCCCCTTCAGATACTGGAAGGCTGCTATGAGGTCTTCATGCAGCCACCTCCAGGCTTTCTACACACACCCAACTTTCTCAGCCTGTCTTCATATGGGAGGTGCTCCAGCCCCCGATAATTCTCGTGGCCCTCCTCTGGACCTGCTCCATGTCCTTTTTATGTTGAGGACACCAGAACTGTGCACAATATTCCAAGTGAGGTTCCACAAGAACAGAGTAGAGGGGCAGCACTCCCTCCTTCAACCTGCTGGTCATGCTTCTTTTGATATCAACAACTTTACTGCCCCTTAACAGTGACAGAAAAACCTCTGCTTGGATGAAAGCAGAACCTCAGCTCTCCTTTGAAAAAGAATCATGCTAAAATTCAAAGTTTTAAAGTTACCTCTCTGCATATGTATACAAAACTATACATGCATACGCAACTCACAGGTGCTTGCCTGAAATCGCATTAAGTCCAAAATAACCAATTTAACATGCTGAAAGACACAAACTGAATTGCACATCTCAACATATGGTTACTCCAAGACACAGTAGTTACATAAAGATGATGCGCTGCAGCTGAATAGAGCTCTACGTTGTGGCCCTTGCCCTAAAAGTAGGCACAGCATCATGGCTCTAAAAATACAGTCCTCAGGAAGGGAGCTTGCACTTACTGCTTCCCCACCATTCCTAGTCCTGCTGCACTCAAACCCCTGCCCATATCAGGGGGTTTGGAGCTAGATGATCTTAAGGTCCTTCACAACCCTAACTATTCTATGATTCTAAACGGGAAGGAAGTGACAAACACCAATGGAGATGAAATACCTCCAGAGCACCTCTAAAATGTGCTCAGCACCAAACCAGAAGAGGAAGCACAAAGCGTCCAGGTTGTGCTGCACTGGCTCCAGATCGCTTTGGAGCATGGATTCACTTTCTTTGTCTAACCAGGTGCATTAAAACAAGACTGGTGGTATAGCTAGGCAGAGCAAGGTGAGCAGCAGTTGGCAGCACTACAAGGAGGAGAGTAAGATGGCTACTAGGAAAGCAGCATGAGATGAACAAGAGTGATGAAGCCACACTCTCCGGAACAGAAAAGGTTGAAGCAAGTTCTGTGCTTTTGTCTGCCCTGCACACAGGCATAAAAGAGGCATGGTAAGCAGCACTACACTAGCCGTTTGCTGGTAAACTTCGTTTTCTCCCTTTAAAGCGGCCAACAGATGTCTGCTTATAAAAGGGTGAACATAAAAAATGTACAGCGCAGCACACTGAAAAGGAAAAACCAGGAGATCCCAAGCTGACCCAGCTCTGCAGCCGCCACACCGGCCACAGCCCGCACCACGCGACGAAGCCACAGGCCAGGGTGAGGAGGAGGAGCCGCCGCTCCCTTCCCGCCCCCGGCCGCCAGTGGCTCCCTCGGGACCTCCCCCTCCCTGCCCCACCTTAGGCGGCCGTCTCACAGTGCCGCGGCGGCGCGAAGGGGTCACCCCGGAGCCGGGCCAGCGGGTGAGGGGCAGCCGCGCCGCTGCTGCCTTCCCTTCGTTACCTTTGTGCTCGTCATCCAAATAGCGTATCCGCAGCTCCTCCTCTTCCTTCGCCTCGGAGCCGTAGCTCTTCCCGGCCGAGGGGACAGCGGCGGCGGCGCCTCCCCGCACCGGCGCCAGTTGGCCGGGCCGGCGGAAGGAAGAGGTAGCGGCGGCTGCGGCTGCCAGCCTGACTCGGCCTTGCAGTAGGCCCAGGCCGCGCAGCACCGCCGCCATGCTGCCGCCCGCGCCGCCTCAGCCTCTCGCGACCGCCGGCCCTGGTCCGCCACCCACGTGACCGCTGGCTCCCTCCTTCCTCCCCCCTCCCGCCGCCGCTGCCGCCGCCGAGGCGCGAGGCGCTTGTGCCCTGCTCGCGGGCCGGGGCGCCGCTGGCTGCAGGCGGGGACGCGGGAGGCGGTGGGACGGGACGGGACAGCGCAGCGCTGTGCTGGGCTTGGGCTTGGGCCCGGGCTGGCGGTGTTAGCTGTGGCGTCAAGTGGGCCGAACCCAGCTCTCCCAGCCGCAGGTGGCGAGGGAAGGCTCTTTAGCCGGGTGAGATCCTGGATGTTGCGCACGCAGCGTGAAGTACACTGGCGCATGGGAAAGTCTCGCACCGGGAAAACCCGCTGATCAGTTTTACTGGGAGTTCTTGGTGGAGGTGGAAAATTATGACATGTCTATTTGTGGTGAACCTGCCTGGACCCCGTCTCATGGGCAACATGCTGGGGCTCTGTGATACCAGAGTGAATGTGCGCAGGGGTCCTCTGCACTCGCTTCTGTTCAGCTACTGCAGCCGTGGCCAGGCCTGGCTATGGTGTCAGCTCTGACCACATCAGTGACTGTCAATAGCATAACCATGGTACAAGTTACCGGCTGGCATCAAAACCACAGCAGCAGGTAGCACCTGGTTCTGCATCCTGAGATAAAAGGCTTCTGGCTTGGTTTCCCTGTCTTGCTCTATGCCCACCCTCCTCTTCCTAGGCACTTGGAATTGCTTTCTAAGTAAAGGTGTCTCATCGCAAAAGTAAGGGTCAAACTAATATGGCCTGGTATTCAAAACTGGGTCTGGTTGCTTTAGAAACCCCGCCAAGGGGTCTGCTTGCCCTCCATGCACACTGACAGGCATACCGACATGAAGCGAGTCAAAGGATGTAAGTGTTTAAGGTGGATGTAGGAGATAGGTGCTACCTTTGATTGCAAATGCAAATATTACAGTGCCACTATGACCTGTTTCAACAGGACAGTAGAATTTCACCTATCCATATGTCAATACCGCAACATTTACATGGACCAGAGTATAAGTGTATTAGAGTTCACTTGACTCCTTATGCAGGACTTGGGAAAGGTTGCCATAGCTGTGGTTAGTCTGGGACAGTAATGAGACTTAAAAAGCTGTGAAGTTTGTCTTCTTCAGGTTTATTAACCTGGAAAAATTGGGCTTTGAGAATTGAAAACATGCTAGTGAGCCACGTCCTGTCGTTTTCAAAACTCAGTGTTAATCAGGGGAACAGAACTGTTCCACTTCTGAGCAGAGGGTCAGATGCAGCCATTTTGGTTGTTTGCAAAAGCCAGCTACTGCATTCCTCTCCTTCATGTGGTTGCTCAGCAGCTCTTCCACTGCTTTTCTTCTAGAGAAATGAAAGCCTAAAAATAATGAGTCTTTGTTCTTCTAGGGCACCATGAAGGGCAAATGTGGGGGGAGAAACAGGCAGACTATTGCCTTGCATTTATTATGTTTTACTATTTAAACTGGACTATAGCTTGTGATTAACAGCCTGTGCCAATACTGCCTGCAGTATGCTGAAGTCTTTGCCAGCAGAAAGGAATAAAGAATGCCTTACCTGGAAATTTTGTTCACAGTCAAAGAATATTTTATTTTATGAGAACAAATTTTGAAATACCACACCCAATTATGTCAACATAAACAGGGACAGCACCATTCTAAAAGACACAGAATAAGGTAAAAAGACATTAAAAGCAGAACTAGATTGACTACAGTACCATAACGTTGCCATGAAACTGAGAGCGGACGTGGTGTCATTTGCAGTGGTTCCCAGACTCAAGAACTAGTGGATGCTTTCCTGAGCAGAGGTCAGTATATGGAATCAAGCCCAATAGAATAGCCTCGTCTGTTGTAAAAGCACCCGCAGTCATGGTTAAAGCTGAAAGAATTTTAGAAGTGCAATTTTTTTGTGCACCATCACAGTTTGGTTCTATTTTCTTAGCGTAAGAAGTGAAAATTAATTTCTTTTCACTTTTTCTGCAGTTTCGCACTTCTGCGTTGCTAAGGCATGTTTACAGCTATATAAAAAGTTTCCATTTCCGGTTACCTCTTCAGTTTTTTCTGAAAACAGAATAGTTGTGAAGAGTGGTAATAAAACTATAATTGTAACATAACAAAGTTAGAACTCCTGAAGATTTTTTGCAAGTTACAGAGAAAATGTTTTTAAAAATGAAATTTTAAATTCTGGCAACAAGCAAAAGATGTCATCTGCAGTGGGTCATTCTGTTCTTTGAAATGTGTCTCTCTGTATGTTTAAAACGGCAAGATACTTGTCTTAAATGTGTTTTATTTTGATAATACTACAGTGCATTTTGTAACACTGTGTATTTAATTCCTCTCATTGCGCTGACGTACAAGCATGAATCAAGACCTTCTAGATGCAAGTCAAGTTTTCCATATTCTCTTGCTGGTTTTTTTTCACTGAAGTTTAGTTCTAGCAACACAGCTTTAAAGTCAAAGTAATACATGGAAAGCACATTTAGTTACAGAGGGAAATTATATTGACATGCAAACTATTATTTACACATATATACTAGTAAGAAAAAAAATAAAAAATGGAGCAACTGGAACAAAGCTGTTAAGCAGCAACCTAATAGCATATGACATTGCTTGGTAACCTGATTCCTGCTGCACACAGAAATCCAAATACTGATACTTGGTGATGAGTAAAATAAATCGATTTAGCACAACTGTATAAATCTTGACTCAGCCTCCCTTATGCCCAGGGAAGCAATGTGAGCATGAATGAAAATAGAGCCTCTGTAGATGGAGAACAGCTCAGCAGTTCTCTGCACTGAGATCTGGCTTTTAATATGGTCACTCAATCATAATCTAATCCAAGGGAAAAAACTTGAAGGTCCTTCACCTTAATTAATTTTACATTTGAAATTACCCTGAAAACCACATTCACATCTGGTTGCAGTTTCTCACAGTGGACAGGACTGAGACTGAAAAGGGAGAAGTGCAGCCCCTCTTTTTAGCTTTGCTCACAGCCTTTGTTTGAAAATGCAGCCTGAAGGGAGGGGAATTTGGGTGGGGGAATGGTGTCCTTTTTCCGGTTTTGGTACAGTACTGTTGCAACTTAGGCAACACAGCGTATACGTGCAGAAATCAAAGGATGGCCTACATGGTTAGTGAGGAGAAGTTTATTATTCAACATGCCTCAGTGCTGGGCACCTGCTGTGATTCACTTTCAGAGGAACAACCTTACTCTTAATTATAATGGATGAGTGTGGCCTCTAAGACCTAAATTAGGTACCTAAAACTAGGGAGGGTGAAAGTACTTGTGCAGTTAGGCATGTAGTATTACTAAAAATACTAATAAGACATTTGAAATGAGACAGAAGAATAACTGTTACACTAATTTGCTACTTTACAGGTGACAATGAAAAGGTGCAGACAGTATGTACAATGCAGCAGGAGTAAGGATGGAAAGGAATCTCAGCTGGTTCTAAGTGGCTTTGATTTTATTACATTGTGCATGTAGATGAGGTGCAATGAATAGTTTCATTTTTCCTGGATGAGCATGTCAGTGGCAGCATTTAACCAAAGTGAAAAGGGAACATGTGCTAGGGAAAAATGAAGCGCACAATTTTGGCTTTTCAAGCTGAATCACTTGTCTCTGTAAAGTGACTGTTGATATTTGAAAGCAAGATCCGTTTAGCTACCTGTTCTCTAAGTTGGTTTATAAAGGTGGTTTCAGTTTCACACCACCCACCAGGAGCTTTTGTCTCTTCTACTTTTCACATCTTTCCTTTTTATTAATGGCAGATTTTTTTCTGATTATTATGTGGATCCAGTTAGTACACTTGCATTTCCAATCTTGATTTTTTGATCTTTAAACACTGATACTTTGAAGACAAGTCCATTGTTGTTACGAATTATTAAGCATGTAGCACACACAGCATGTTCCCCTTTCTGGCACCACGCCTATTCACTATGTTTTGCAGGCAGCTGTTTCCTTAGGTTGTCTGTTTTCTTTCTGCTCAGTGCAGTGTTGAGATTATAATGCTAAGCTGTATGATGAGTTTACAGCTTACTTTTCAGAAATTATTCTTACAAACCTCAGACTAATTGGGTATGCGTACAAGTTTGCTTACATGGCACTTATTACCTTGTTCAAAGATGTGTAGATGAAAATGTACCTGTGTGTCACTCATGCTTTGGACCAAAGGACAGATTTTGTCTTTGCGTTCATGTCAACCCCATTTATTTGTGTGTATGATATTGCATCTTGAAAATGGAGACAACTGCGTTAGGTTGATGTAGTTCATCCTGGCATATGTATCCAACTGCACAAGGGACTTCTTGCCTGCTTACTACTTACCAGCTTCCCAGACATGGAAGGCAGAATAAACCGCATTGTGTGCCCATTCTCTGCAGGTCACAACCAAGGCAGAATGCTAAAACAATTGCAGGAACATAAATGTGCTAAACCTCTCGCATGGGTAAATTGGCAGTAGTTGCCACAGACCTACGAACGTGTGATACTGGAAAATCAGAGCCTTAGGGGAGGACCTTAGGTACTTATAACAGGAATTTAGCAGATACTCTAAAAAAATATATGGAATATTTTCTTTTGGGGCAAGGCACGTAGTTTATCCCAAAAGGGCATGAAAAGAGGTATTTATTTCTGTGGTATTTAATGAAGCAAAGATAGTGGGAATAGAGAATTGACGAACAGCAGAGAGTGCTAAAAGTTGAGATATTTGTGTCTAATTACAACTCCAAGTCTTTGATTGCAATATAGGTCTTCTTTTGCCAAAGCTTTTAAAAAGCTTTCTTGTGTTTTTGAAGTAGCTCAACAGAACAAATATTCACCGGCTTGTTTAAATAATAATGCATTCGGGCAAACTGCCGTCAAACTGCAACATCGTTGAATGCTTTCCTTAAAGTGAATGTATGCTGTTCGGCAATTTATAAATGTTGTTAAAATCGTGTATTTTCTTCATGATCAGGCTTCTAGACAAGCCTTTGTGTGAAGCAATACTCCCCTTCCATCTTTGTATCCATCTGAAGAACTCCGGAGCCAACTATATTGTTAACTGTATCTTAGAGGATCTTTGCTTTGGCAGCTGAGAAGGTGAGCTCTCATATGGTATAGGGGAGTCAGTGAAAGCTGCACAAGAAGCGCAGAAACCAAGCAGAACACTACTGCTGTAATTCACATTTGATTTAAGATAGTTGATATGAAATTGTAATATAAAATAAATTTACCAATTTTATCAGGGTGGATGCCTGTGTGTGTGGTAAGATGCTGCCTGGGCTGCTGCTAAGGAGGCAGTAAAACAATCCTGTCAAATCTATGCTATCTAGAAGAATGAAATAGAACTAGTTATTTGCCCAGAGAAGGAAGCACTTTGGAACAAAGAATTACTAATTTAATAAAACCAGTATCTAAGTACTGAGAGTGGAATTTCCGTCCAAGCAACCATTTGGTTAAATAAAGGGGCAATTCATCTGGATAATGTTTTGTTTAAAAGTTTTTGAATTAAAGCTGTAAAGGATATCTCAGTAGAACTTGCAATGAAATAAAAATGACTGTCATCATTGCAGTCAGGAGATGAAAAATAATGCTTCTGTCCTGGTGTAATGTGATTTCTGGTGAAAAGAACTTACAAAGAAACTCTTCACTATTTAAAGGCAATATATCTGTCATGAAATCCAGGTCCTTACTAGGAGATAAGAGAAAACTGGTCTTTTATGCTCAAGCCATAAAATGTTATAGAAAAATCAAAAGCACTTCATAGGCTGTTTTTGTCAGATGTAATTGTTTATTACTCTTCGTGAGCAAGCCAGGAGTTCAGATCTATGTTACATTTCTGAATGGCATAATTATATTTCCCTTCTGTTCAGCTAATTTCTTTTTTTCTTTTTTTTTTCCTATTAGGTGGTTTATGTCAGAACACAATAACTGAGCTTACAGTGGATGTACTGTAGATAATACATGAAGTTCAAGATATTGTTTACCTTTTCGTAAAAGCTGCAGCAATTTTTAAGAAAGTCATTGCATGGTTCCTGCTTGAAAAATACAACACATTACGGACAAATCACTTGAAGACAAATTTTAAGCTACTGTGATGTAAAATGTATTTATGTTCTTTTCTTTTTTAGTCTTTTATGATTAACAGTATGTCATGCAGAGATCTACTGAATATATTTCATTCTAAGAAATGCCTCACGTTCATTTTCACCCCATATGGGGAAGATAGTGGGAACTTTTTTGTTCTTCTATTTAGTTTTATTAGGTTATATTTTGCGTTCTAACCTTAACTGTATTTTCCTGCATTCTTTACCCTGTACATATTGATGCAATTAAGACAGTATGATAAGCTGAGCAAGCATTTTCACTGAAGGCTTATCTGTCATATAGAAGAACTCTTGTCATATCAAAGAATCTGAGTGACCTTATGACCTGAATTTCCAGGGTAGAACAAAAGGTTAAATACTCACAGTCTTCGTGTCTCACATGGATACAAGATATGGATATGGATGGTTTGGCATCTACGTAAGCTATGGACTCTGTTTTGTCAAAATGGTTTTATTGTAACCCATTTTCTGCTTAACCACCCCGTTTAAGTCATTTGTCTGTGTAAGAAAGCAAGATCCTTAAGATCAAGAGCAATGAGTGTAGTAACTGGTATGTGAAAATAAAAGAAAAATATATACTGAATGGCTAGTATTTTATGTGCCCAAGCACAGGCTGAAAACAGTTATTCACCAGTGCCAGTAAACAACCATTTCCAGCACAACAATTTTCAGATTTCTGATTTCTTAACATTCTTTAAAGGCATGTTTTTGTAGTTCCTCAAAATTAGAATCTCATCTAGGAATCAGTTTTTGCAATTTGTGAAAATTAGGCATCAATTTAAAGAAAAATTATCTACAAAAATTATCCTGTCTTCAGAGTCATGGTTAATATTTCTTTATAGATAGTATCTTTTTGTGTATGTCACTCTGTCTGGAAGATGAAACTACATTTCAGTTACCTTATGCCCTAAGAAGTATGTTTTATTTTCTAAGCCAGCACAGCAAATTGTGTCTTCTCAGCTGTACTGGCAAAAAAAGGGTTTATGTATCTAAACACTTCAGTAAAGTGGAAGACTTAAAAAAAACTAAACCAGGTTTCCAGGCCAGAATGTGAGGCTAATAGTGCCCACAATTGCCTGCTTCAGAAATAGCCCATAACTTTCAGAATTTTATAGTATTTGTGCTGTTTCAACACCATACCTGAAAAAAAATAAAAAGTATATAGTTTCCTTCATCGAAGTCCTTCAAACATGCCATTTTCCAGTGGTATATGCAATTAACAATAGGTGGAAGAAGTAAAAATATGAACAAGAATGGGATGCTTCCATGTTCTGAAGTAGTATTTTAAAATTGCTTAATGAAAGAAATTCCCAAGGTGTTCAGCAAAGCTAATAAACTGTGAGCACTGGAATACACATTTAATACAATTGGGTATATTGGGACAGTTCTTGATGTTATTCTTAATCCATGTATTAATCTGATCTACATAAAATAGAGATTCTGTGTTTTGTTAAAATGGTTTCATCATAACCTTTTTTCTATTTGAACACACCAGTGTAATTAGGGTTTATGTATCTTGCAGCAGAGATGTAGAATACCTGTGGTATCTTTCTCCTCCCTCATCCTGCACCCTCTGTCAGGAAAGCTTAAGGAAGGCATGCTGTACTTCTTTGAATTCATGCATCTTTGACAGAGCAGGACTAAAACTGACAATCCCTCCAGTAACCACTTAACAGGAACATACAGTACTGTAAAGCTTTTGTAGTCTGCATATCGCCACAGCATCTGGTTCCTTAGTTATATGGGCCTTGTCAGTATAGCTTCAGTTCAGCTGCGCAGTATAGGATGGGGCAGAAACAGCATGAAACATCTGAGGATATGTCACTGCTTTGACTCTGGAGTGAGATTTTTAGTAAAATTTCTAATGCAACCAGTAGGTCTTTTGGCTGGAAAATGGGGAGTGGGAATCTGACCCAGCAGAAATCTACATCCATGTGGATGTTTGCATTATACTCAGGTCACTTCATAGTAACGGATTTCGGTTAAAGGGAAAGTCATTTAAAGAAAATGGGATTTTTTTTTTATTTTTTTTTTTCATGACATAAATTGTGCTGTATTAAAAATATTTTTTAAAGAAGTAGTTTTACTACTCTTCATATGTTAAACCTATGGCATTTCTTAACATAAACTTACTAAGACACATCAATGTACAGCCATATTTCCTAGTGGTTGCCGTGTGTTCCCATTTTTCAGAGTTCAACCTAGTATGTTTTAAGCATGATTTTTCAGAGGTGATGAGAACCTGCTACCTCTACTGAGCTTATTTACAACTGTAAGTAGTCATGAAAACCCACTGTGTCTTACACTAGATACATAGGAAAAAACATAATGAATGTGTCTGAAATTTCTGGCAATGTCTGAGTGCCACAGATGTTACATCAAATATTGTGCACATCTGAAATAAATAACCACAATGTATGGACCATCACACAGAACCGTAATGTTAAAAATGGAAGTATATTCAGTATTTATATTCCTTTCTCCACCCTTTTAGCAGAACACAGTTGTGCTCTAATAAAATCTTACTTGCTCATAGTCTTGTTTTTCTTTTAATTTATCTTGTGCTGAATTCATCATAATCCTATGTTTAAAGCGTCAGTCTGTTGCCATGGAAATTACTGATGTCACAAATTTAGTTAGAACTTCATGACAGGATCAAATATAAAAAGAAAATGTGACTAGAGAAGAAGAAAACCATTGTTCAAATAGCAAAGCTTAGGTAACAAGCTGAAAGGAGAAAGTGCACAGGAATATATGAAGAGTAAGGCAATTTATTATTTAATTCTGCTGGAGGAAAATTCCCCTTTAGAATTTTCTCTTTCAAATACAGAGAGATGTTTCTAGAGATAGATAAAAAACATTTATAAGTGTGTCATAAACCTGAGCTTTCTAAACTCTCACACCTTGAACTGTAGTATGTACCAAAACAGAAATGTACAAAATAGCCACGATAGTGAACAAGAAGTGAAAGGAGGTGGGTTTTCTTAATGAAAAGAGTAAGAAAATAAATAAGCTTTAATTAAGAGATGGTATATATAATCTTCATTAATTGCTGGGAAAATCCATTGAAGTACCATTTACAGGTTTATTCAAATTAATCCTGACATACAAAGTGACATTTCTCTGAGATCAGATTTTGCTTCTTTTTAGTAATTTTTACTGTAGCTAAGACTTCAATGTCATGGACTGACTGAAAACTTTTTACTGGCTTTATTATGTGGTCTGTCAGACTTGTCAGAGCATGTTTTGGAGAAAAAAATGCACTTACAGGATGCTCTGTGGCACCGACTGAGCTACTTTTCCATTCCCGGTATAGAATGTAACCAACTGTTACACTGTTATTAACAGAAAATTAGCAACAAAGGTAAAAACCAGATTAATTATATGAATTTGAAGACAGCAATTTTTGGGGGAAAAGAAATAAAGGTATAAAGGAGGTGCTACAACCTGTGAGATATGTGTATTGTAAATATCCCAGTAAGTGGCAAAGCAATTTATTTCATAATTATAGAACTAAGAAGCCTTATGAATCGGATTAAAATGTAAAAAATACGCTGTTTGCCTCAGTATTTCCCAATTGGCTAGCTTAGATTGTTTGCCGCTCACATTGCTTTTTTGATATCCTACTCTGAAGCATCCAGCTTTTCTCTTGGGCATGTAAGTTCCAAAAGCCTTTAGAGCCCAGCAGAGCAGCTATGTGTCCTGAAAGCTGGATGTTGGAATGCTCTGTATCGTGACACCCAGCTCACTTTTTGAAGAATTTGGCAGTAAAATTCACCTTTTATGCCTGAGAAAACTGATGAATCGACTGTTTGTGCAGAGTTACAGTGGCCACAGTGCTTACACTGAAGATGCATCATGCAGGTGGACCTCATAAAAGATGCAGGTGAAATATACTCCAGACCCTTTCTATTCTCTCTCCTTTCTAATAGAGGGACAAATATGCCCAGATCTTGCCTAACTTTGGAACCAGGAGATAGCTGGAACGTGCAACTAGACCCAAATAGGTAGAGAACCACCACTTGCATATGACCTGAGAGATCTAAGAAAAAGGAATAGGTATCCTCTTCTGTTCTGTCTTCTGGATTAGATTCTTGTACAAGATGAATTTATAACCACTTCCTGTTACTCATTTTGTGTGGTATTTGACTGCTTACCCTGTATTCGCCACAGCTGCACATCTAAGACCCCAGTCCAAAACCCACTGGAATAAATGGAAAAGTCATACTGATTTCAAAAAAGAAGTGAATTGAGCCAAGATGTTAAAAGGGAAAAAAAGTGTTGTCAGTGTTGCAAAGTTTGGCATTGGGAGGTTGCTTATAGCTAACATATTCCGTCTTCATAATAAGGCAGATTTTATGCTACCTAAGTTTACCTTGTTAGTATCTAATTGGAAGCCAGGCATAAACTTCTTTCAGTCAGCACTTCATAAAATTTACAAGCAGTTCCACACACGCTTGTGAGTCACACAATAGGTCAGAGATATTTAACTACTTGAAATTTCGCTTTGGCGCATAGCTATTGATCCAGACCCACTGGTTTTTTTCTGTATGTGAAGGGCAAAAGCAGAAAGCTATTTCGTATTATAGTAGGAGCCACCGACATTTGTCCATCTGCTCACATCATAAAACAGTTTACAATTGTAATAAATTTAGTCATTCAGACTAAGATTTGCCATGCTGAATGCCCACCTCAGGCTTTGGCTAAATTTAACCTGGAATGGCCCAGCCATTTTTAAGATTGGCCTTGGAGAAAATTACTTGTCATGGAAGATATGCCAGCTAGCCTTATGTATTATCTCTGTGTCTTGTTACTCTCTGTAACAACTTTGTCTAGACTTTGTCAGTGACATCACTGGAATGCCAAGGATGTTCCTTTTGCTAACTTCCCACCTTTCTGTCAAAAGTCATGCAAACTGGCTAAGTTGCAGTGTTTTCCATCTTGGAGGGCCTACAGTTTAGAAATGATAACATGAAACTTGAAAAGACAGGATAAAATATCTGAATAAAAGTGGTTCCATATGGTAATATTGAAGCAGTGTTGTAGCAGGAGTTAAATCCATTGAAAAATCTTTTGATTTTTTTTCTACTCTGTTGGAAACCACTTTTAATGCTGCATCTTGTGTACAGTGGCTATAACAATCAAACCAAAGTGTTGTCCTTTTACACTGCTGCTTTTTTTGCCCTCAGCAAAGCGATGAACTTCTCTGAAGTAACAAGTTATTCATGTAATTGTGCAAGATTCTCAAAACAATGTGAATAGCATTGTATGATCAGGTCATTTCCTCACATGGAAAGAATCTCGTTTGCGAGAGCTTAAAAGTAAATGTGAAAAAAAATCTTTTTCTTACGGGCGGCGTAGCTACCTGTATGGGGGACATCAAGGATGGAGGGAAAAGGATTATGAAACTTACTCAAACTCTTGATTTGTGTTGTTCAAACTCACCCCATGAAAGTTTCAAGTGATAAGGTGCAAGATCAATTAATTCTTTGCAATGCTGGGCTTTTCAGTCATAAATGACTCATAAAATTTCTCAGGGAGCTTATAGGTGACCTTGTTGTCTCCCTTAGTCTGCATCTCTAAGAAAACCTTGTGTACAGGAATCATAGGTAACAGGGTTTCTATGGGGTCAGATGGAAAGAAGTAAATGCCATCTAATTTCAACAACTCCCAATACCCCTGCAAGACTTACTACAAAGGTATGGATACTTTTTCATCCTCTTGCAGGAAAATTTCAAAAGAGCTTGTAGGACCTGCAGTTCTCCCTTCTAGTAAGTACTAATAATACAGAAAAGAACTTTCTGTAAAATTAAACATTCACCTCTGCCCTGCATATTTTTCTCTTAATGACAAATTACACAAGCAAAATGACATGCATTTGCTAATGCTTTTTTTCCCTTAAATGGTTTCCTAGCATGCTCACATTCAATCCCCCAGTTACGCCTGAACGTTGCTGGGCATATTTTTTGTTATGCTATAATGCTACTGAATTATTTTATTTTATACACTGAGGAGGTTCCAAGGGTTTCCGAAGAAAATAACTCCTTTTTACAAGACTTGGCAGATGAGCAATAAAACAATTTTTTTGGGGGAAAAAAACCAAAAGGCTGTATTTTAACTGGCTAAACAGAAAATACATATCCAGTTTTTATGTACATTGAAAATTTTTACTACAGAACACTGTAAATATATTACTTGGGGGTTTTAATCAAAGCAGGCAATTGAATTATTTGAGGCAATTCATAAAAGATATATTTTTATTCATTCTGCTCTATAACAAAGTAGTAGAAGACCCCTACAGTGTCTTCAGATAAAAGTATTGAATATGTTTCAAAATAAACGCAGTAAAATCCTGATACAACTGAATTCAGTGGATATATTCCTTTTACCAACATTACATCCAGGATTTTATTTTGTCCTGAAAAAATAAAGTGTTTCCTTAGGTTTTTGTGTTTCATTTAATCAGAATTCTGAATATTTCTTCTGCCTCCTCTGCCTTTCTGCTAGATTGGATATATGCTTTCATAAACTCTGTTACTAGAAACATAAAATGCAATTCCAGTCTCCTCCTTTTGAAAGTGGCTGTGGATTTGTAGTTGATTCATGTTTAGAAGATTTCATTTCCTCACTCTGAGAAAGCCATGCTCCTCAAAAGGTAAGGCAGCTGAAAAGCAGTGACAGATGTAAAATTGGCAAGAAATGTAAAGGTACTGAATCTATGGCAGATCAGTTTATGGTGGTACATGGTACCATTAGGAAGAGAAAACTTGTATCTAAACTAGATCAGGAAAATTAAATGATTCATATCATAGAGAATAGAGAATTCCTTAAGTAAAGGAACTACTGCTACTAAAAATCCAACAATTTGACAATTGTTTAGATTAGCCTGGAAAAATAGTGGAGAACATTTTCTTTTGCAGTGATGGTAGATGTGACTTAACTGGATTTTTCCAACTGTAGTGTCTGTGATTCATTGTCTGACATCAAAGTAAAGGAAAGGCTCAGAAAAAAAAAAAAGTAGCATCCAGTCAAAGGAATTTCAAATTCCTTAAGAATTACATTTTTCAAAATTCACACATTTTTTACTACTACAGCCTAGCTAATAAGTTTCAAAGACGTCTTTGTTGTATTGTACAGCTTTTTCACATTATAAATGTGAAATGTTTGCCAGCATTTTTTGAGCTGAATCAAGTTCCTAGTTAGATCTGTGTGCAGATTTTGATCCAATGAGCTAAAGCTTTTTCAAGACAGCATTAAGTCTTCTTACGAATATAATTCTTACTGCTATGCAATAAAATAGTAGTAGTAATAACTTGACATTTTAAAAAAGAATTGAGGTGATGAAGTGTTTAATTAGGTAGGAACTGGGTACAGGTCAAGATGTGATAGTGATTCTAAAATATAATGAAAATAATTTGTAAGTGAAATAATCCCTTCAGAAAACAGTGTGATTATAGTAAGCACATATTTCTTAAGTTGTCCGATAATTCAAAAAGCATTTGATAAGCAAAGATAGCTAAACTGCTACCTGACATTTTCATGTATTGCTATTTTCATGTATAATTAAGTTTTCAGTAGTGGTTGAAGTCAGATGCAGGGCAGACCGTAATGGCTACATATCCATTTTTGCATAAAAGAAAACATGTCATCCAATTATATTAAACTTCACTTTGTGAGCTTTTATTTGTAATGGCAGTGCTAAGCTGCAATAAATAAAATATTTGATGGAATGGAGATGGGAGAAGAATAAAACATCTAATGAAAGCCAGACAATAATACAACTGCCTTGTCCTCTCTTAGTAAGGACTGATAGTATGATTCTGGATTTTGCTTCATGTTCTTCTTGAAGTTAGTGTTCGAAACTGAAAGCACCCGAAGCCTTAATAATGCAGTCTTTCTATCTGTATATTGTAAACCATTCTCCTGTTTATATGTCCCAATATGTTTGGGTTTTTTTCCAGCAGCATGGTAACTGGGCACCATGATCAACTGATAATCTATTACAAGTCACAGGTCACCTCCATGGAGTTCTGTAGTGAGCCTGTCGTGTCAGCTGCTGCTCATCATGCAATTGTGGGTTTCAACATTTGTGTTTGAATATGTTATCTTTCATTTACTGTTGAATGTCATCCATTAGTTTGCATATCCTTTCTCCAGTTTTGCCAACATCATTTTGAATCTTAAACCTGTCTTCCATTTTACAGACAGTCTCTTTCAGCTCCAAATTATCTGCAAATTTAATAAATACATTATTACATTTTCATAGTTTTAATGGAAGTATTTTACACATAAAACTGACACAGGCTACTGCAAAATCCCACTTGGTCTAGCTTTTGTTTAGCAATGAAACACTGTCAACTCATCATGAGGTATTGTCCTACTACTGCCTTTGCATCCTCATTTTAGCAATTTCATCTTGATCACACTTCTCTAGCTGACATGCATCTGCTGTGAGAGACAGAAGACCCTTAACAGTAGTCAAGATATATACCATCTCTTTTCCTGACCTGTGCCCCTGTGGTAGAGTAAGATGGCTTAATGTGTTCATTGTGAACTCCTGTTTGTTGTCACCTGTTTCCTCACTACCTTTCAAGTGTTTGCAAATAGATCGATCCATAATTTTTCAGTTTGCCTCCCATTTTTAAAAGAAGCCATATATTTCCTTTTTTTCCCCCGAACATCCCCAGAGAAATTTTCCCATTTCTCAAGAACAGCTACTACAATATCTGAGATAGTTTCAGAAGATTGTTTAAGCAAGAATCTCACAAGTCCATACTTTGAATTTGTTAAGAATCCAAAGTTGAAACTCTTTTGTTCTCTGCAAATTTGAAAGCATTCCGCTCACTGAAGTATTTTTATGCTGTCCTTTACAGGTACTCTCTTGGCCGCATGCTTGTATTAACTGTGTTAGAGAATGCTAATCCAAAAATACTAAACCTTTACATTTTGCGTGCATTATGTATGATTTGTGCCTCCTTTCTCTCCTGTAGCAGAGCAGCGATTCCTTTCTCAGTCTTACAAGTGCTGGTGTGCATATATGCTTCTTGTTCCTGTTGATGTATCTAACACATCTTTTACCTCAGACCTTCATATGTGCTTGCGTAACTGAACCTAGTTTCCACCATCTGTATATTGGCTTATGCTTGGTGCCAGTGAAACCCATCATTAAGCAAATTGCTCCCTTCCTACATTCCCCTACTTTGTGTCCTTAGTATCACTTCACTGCTACTTCTAAAGCACCTAGGGTTTTGACTTGTCTTCCTGATTTCTTCATTTTTTCAGTCTGTTGGTTTTCTTTTGCACTGATCCATCTCTTTTTAAAAATGATCTCTTTTTAAAAGCTCTTATGTCGTGGTCACTCTGGCCCACTTTGCACTCTCAACATTCTCAGACTCATTGGTTAGAAACCAATTTTGAAGAATATTTCACTATTTGCATACTTGACTGTGTGTATCGAAGTGTTACTACTAACTCATTGCAAGAACCTGCTGAGCAGTCTGTATACGGTCCTGTACCTTCCCCGGAGTCACACGAAATTTCTGCTGAATTCAGTTGAAGTTACCTCTGTTAACCACAGAACATCTTTCTCCTGTGAAAACCCAAATAAAGATAATCATTCATTCCTTGATCTAACATGCACCACCACCCCCCATGCAGTTTATTTGGAGGGTTAGAGGTAGAAATATTCTTTCCATATTTGGAACTACTTTTGCTTGTTCCATGCTATCAGTCCTTCAAGTAGAGTGATAAGGGAACATTACTGAGAGAGCTTTTGCCCTTCCTAAAAGGTGTAGATGTTGTTTGGGCTTGCTTCCTTCCTGCAACATTTTGCAACAAAAGGGAGAGTCCAGAGCTAAGTTTACCTGACAGAACTCACAGATCTTAGTGCCTGTCATAGCTTCGATAACAGCTGCACAAGACAAAATATTTGGTACATTGTACATTCATAGGTTTGATCCACATGGTTTAATAATGTTGTAGGAAACTACACCAGTTGGTTTTCCTGACAGCTGGAATATGCTGGAATTTGCACAATGAAAATAATGAGATGATAGACTCCATGATTATTTTCTTAACTATGAATCATGTATTATTCAGTAAGGCATGACTTTAACCTGAGGTCTGAAAGACTTATCAGTGAGCAAAATCCTCTAATTAAAATATAATCGTGTTTATAATGTACTGTTTATGTTCCCTAAATCTTTAGCTGGTGATTGAAATGGTTTTTTTGGTAATAATATATGCTATTTTATATAGTTTTCCTTAGAAACATCTGTGAAACAGAAGGGATGAGACTTTCTCTTAAAAATTGTGGGAACACATAAAATATACAGTACACTTCCTGTTATAGAAGTCTATTTATTAGTCTAAATACTTGTGCAATATTTGGCAAATGATCAAAAACTAGTTTCTCCTGATGTGTTTACAATTAAAAGCAAAGCCCATTTTCTAGCGACATTTGTCATACAAACTGAAATGTTTCTCATGTTGCATGTGGTTGTACTTTCTGCTCAACAGGATAAGCTCCAAATGTTGAGTACAAAGATTGCAACAAAGTTCGCAACAAAGTTCTTGTGAGAATTAGTCTTGCTATCTAGCAATTCTTCTTCTTGTAAGAACCAAAGGAGTCTTTCCCCCAGTGCGGGATTTTTTTTCTATGACTTTATGTTTACTTAACTTTCTGCCTGATGCTGTACTTCTCAGCTACACTGAGAGAAATTCTTTTGATTTCATTGCATATTCTTTGCTCTTTACCCCATTTTAATGTTCTTTCCCATAACCTTTGAGTGGTAAAATGGTTGCAGACAAGAACAGAAGACCTCCCATTTCTCTAGTGAATGCTTCAGAAATGTACTCAGGCATAAATTTAGCAGAAGCTTTGAACAGACGCAGTCTTCTGCAACAAACTGAAAAAAAAAATAGCTTGGAGTGCTACAGAAATGCGCTTTCAGTGCTACAAAAATTACTCAGCATCATAAGCAAAACATTTTCTTTTCAACTGAGTTTTAAAACCTGTTATACAAACCTTTTTATTAATTATGAGTACTGTTTCCTGAGGGTGTTTGACATGTTTTGAGAGAAAACTGGTTCAGTTCATAACAGCATTTGAGTGTATTTCACCATTACATACGCATTCAAAACCCATGCAACACTTCACATGTTGCACAGGAAAAATGTGCTTGGGTCATGTTTCATGTTATATATAGACAGGCAAACACATACAGTATCATTTCCAAGAAAAACATTTTGTATTCCAGTAACCCGTCCCTCTTTTCATATCTCAGATTTGGGAATCTTTTTACTGAGTCGCAGATTGTCCTCTGACTTGTTGTCATCCTTGAATTTAAATAAAAATTACTGGCAACTGTAGTTTTATTTCTTCTTTCCTTTACCTAAATGCTTTAATAACCACAAATGGTCCTGATTGAAATTCTAATGAGATAATCTCCTGCAGTTCAGGAAAATCACCATTTTGCCATATGCAGGCACATGCTGCTCTTTGGATATTTTAGGATTATAGCTTCAGCTGAATCAGGGGTACTTAGAAAGACAGTGAGGAAAACAAGTGTGTGTATGTAGTCTTCAAAAAAAATCCAACCAAATCATCTTCTGTCCCAGCCCTTGAGAACCTCTCTAAGGAGCACACTTGCTTCCTGTTTTAAAGGATTCAAGTGATAACAAAAAGGTCTTTTCCTATGAAGTAACTACAACGTAATTAACTAGTTTTGGGAGACAAGCATTTTCGGAGATGGTGCAGAAAATATTAAAAAAGCTGTGGCAGACAATCCAATAAAATAATGCTGAAAGCTAGTTATTATAGCATGTTTATTATACAAGAAAGACTTGTGTAATAAATAACAACTATGGCCTGAGCTATCAAACCACAGTTACATGATGAAGAATTCACTGTTGTTGCTTTGCCTTTTTACATTCTTTCCATTGCGAGCACCTCTATTACATTGCACAAAAAGATCGTGCCATAACCAAATGAGATCCTTTGTTGAAGGCTGGATGCTCTTTCCTTCATCTGATGTAAATATACAAAAAACCCAATGTAGCCAGAAAATTTATGCCAAACTAAGGCCACAGTAGGGTAGTAGAACTGAGATTATCTCATTGTACAGGATTCAGAAAAAAAAAAATCAGATGGAAATTATTCTGTCTCTACAAGAAACGCCATAATATCCAGATTGATATTGAGAGATACAGTCTGGAGGGCAACGGCAAACGAGGAGGTGAAGTTTCTTTAGGTTCAGTTCTAAATTTTTTCTTTTTTTTTTTTCTTTTCTTTTTTTTTTTTTTTAATTTAGGTAGGATTACCCATTTATGCTTGGATACCCATAAATGCTTTTTGAGGAGATACAAATAGACACAATAAAGATGCAGGTAACTGAATAAAGAAAGATTTCAAACTGAACAAGAATGCCAAAGTCAACAAAACTGGCTAATTTGAGATACTAGTCCAAGGTTGCTCATGAGATAGAATTAATAACCCCATTATTTCCTTATTTCAGGAGATAGCTTCAGCAACTTATAGAAAATTTGAGCATCTGGAATCTGAGCTAACTGCAATAAATGGGAAAAAAAACCCAACTTCAACTAGATGGCTGCTGGCACTGAAGGAAGCTTTCTGAGATCAACCAGTGGGAATCAACAGGAGGGAAAATCATCTTAGTAACTGGGGAACATGCAGGAATCACTGTTGAGCAGCAGTGTATTCAGGGCCATTGTCATCCTGATACCTTCCAAAGCTCTTTTAGCAAAAAAGTGTGCTGCCAGCGACATTATAAGGTGCGTGATGTAGAGGGAGGAAACTCTGTCATGGAGTCTCTGTAATCCCTTGATGCACACATGAACAGAAAGACTGTCTTCATTAAGGAGCATTCTTGCATGAGTTTTACATGAGGAGGATTATCAGAAGAAAAATAAACATGAACAAACACTGCAGACTTTCATGAAAGCAAGCAAGTGGAAGTATCAGATTAGCAAAGTCACATGGACTGATTGTAGTAGATAGCAATGAAATGGCTCCAGGAGGCTATCAGGCTTTTCTTACTACTCACATCTATGATATCATTTCCTACTCGCAGTCTTCTAAGAGCTAGCTGACTTTGTACAATCTGACATGCTACTTACCTGTTTGTCACATCAAGCATGATCATAATACATAAAACTGAGGAGTTTGTAGAATTTTGTTTTTAGGTAGGAAGTCAGTTTCCTTCTCAACCATAATTTTGCACTTCTTCAGAAAATGAGAAACATCTGACAAAACAGAGTTGTTTATAAAGAATTCACACTGCAGATGAGTTATTGTTCCCTCTGCATGTCATCTACAGGGCAGGCTTTGATTCTTTCCATACGTGAAGAGACTAGTGCCTAGCTATTACATAAACTACATACCAGGGACCCAGTATAGACATAGAAATTTCCATAGCGGACTCCCAGATACAATGCTTTTTCATTTCATGTATTTCTCACTGTGTTGCTAGGATTTACAATTAAAGTTTTTGTTGATCCAGAAATTGAGGTAGATTATTGCATAAACCAAAAGATTGTACCTCACTTCCATACCTGTAAACACTAGCACTGATGGTTTATTCTATAGGCAATTAAGAGAAACCTCAGGATTGGTAGCCCTTGTTCCTACGGAAGATTTCAACTTCTCATGGGAATACCACACTACTGTGATGAGCAAGCCCGGGAAATTCCTGGAGTTGGTTGAAGATAATTTACTGCCACAACTGCTCAGTGAGCCAGCTAAGATAGGTGTCCTCCTAAACTTGTAATTTGTGAACAGATAGGACTCATGGGAGGTGTGACAGTAGAGGTTGTCTTGGCCACAGGGATCACAAAACGGTTTAAAATTTTCACTGTTGTGAGAAAAAAGCTCACCACAGTTGCTATGTTGTATTTCAAGGGAGCAAACTTTAAGCTACTCAGGGAGCTACTTTACAGTGTCCCCAGGCAATCTGCTTTTGAGGGCTTAGGGGTCTACAAGTGCTGATCAGTCTTGAAGAACCGCTGTTTTAAAGCACAGGAGCAGTCCATCCCCTAGTATCTCACTTCAATCAGGCAAGGCAGAAGACCAGCTTGGCTCAACATGGAATTCCTCTTGGAACTCAAGAGGAAAAAGAGATTGGATGATCCAGGCTTCACAGGGAGATTACAGAGCTCTGGTTCATGAGTGCAGGGAGATGACACGAAAGGGCAGAGCTCATCTAGAGTTAAAACTGGCTCTTGTTGTGCCAAAAAGCAAGAAAAGATTTTATTATTCATGTCAATAGCAAGAAGAGGTCCAAGGAAAACGTTGGACACGTGCTTGATGAAGATGGTCCCCTGGCAAATAAGAATGCAAAAAAAGCAGAGGCACACAATGCTTTTTTTGCCACAGTCCTTAATATTAATGATAGACCTTGGGCTGTCTGGTCCTTTGAGTTGGAGGACCAGAGCTGTGGGAACAGCAGCTTTCCATTTGTGGACATGGAAATTGTAAGGGGCCAGTTGTATCAGCTGAATGTTCCTAAATCCTGGGGCCTTGGTGGGGTTAATCCCAGAGCACTGAAGGAGGTAGCAGATGTTAGGGCAGGGCCCCTCTCAATTGTCTACCAAAGGTCTGTGGAGTATGTGGAGGTCCCTACTGACTGGAAGCCAGCCACCATTATTCCAATTTATAGGAAAGTCATGAGGAAGACACAGGAAACTACAGACTTCATAGTTGAACCTCAGTGTGTGGAAAAAATGATGGAGAAGTGTGGAGACAAGATCTTACTGGATGCTTCTGAACAGTATTTGAGGGATAATACCATCATCAGTCCCAGTCTACACAGGTTCACAAAGGAGAGGTATGTCTCACTAGTCTGAGGCGCTTCTATGATAAGGTCACTCACCCAGTGGGTGAAGAGAAGTCAGTGGATGTGGCTTTTCTGCATTTTAGTGAGTCTTTTGATACTGTCCCACACAGCATCCTTCATGAAAAGCTGTTCAGCTGTGGGATGAGCATGTGCACACTGAGCTGGGGGAAGAACTGGCCTATTAACATTAGGAAACATTTCCTTACAAAGAACACATGACCTGGAGAACTACAGACCAGTCAGTCTCACCTCTGTGCCTGGCCAAATCTTGGAGCAGATTCTCCTGGAAGGCATGCTAAGTCGCATGAAAAACAACAAGGTGCTTGGTGACAGCCAGCATGGCTTCACTAAGGGGAAATCCTGCCTGACCAATTTCATGGCCTTCTATGATGAGGCTACAGAACTGATGGACAGGGGTAGAGCAGTTGATGTCATCTACCTGGACTTGTGCAAA
>WYDI02025285.1:0-44785 GCA_009867235.2 Psittacus erithacus | reverse complement strand
TGCTCCAAGCCCCTGTGTCCAACCTGGCCTTGAACACTGCCAGGGATGGGGCAGCCACAGCTTCTCTGGGCACTCTGCGCCAGCGCCTCAGCACCCTCACAGGGAAGAACTAATATGAGTATAAAGCCATTCCCTCTTGTCCTACCCCTACATGTTCTCCCTTGACCTGCTGCTCACGCTATGCACAGAATAAAACAATAACCCTGCAGCCAGAGTGTTTCTCAGGTGTCTGAAGACCTGTTAATGACAGACACTAAACCACCTGGATTTAGTTTTTCTTTAAGTGAAAAATGTAAAATTGAATTAATTCCGTTTCCACCTTTTATAGGACAACTGCCAGTTTGATGCAACATGTTCCTCCCAGTGTCTGGAACAAACTGGCTTAGACATATAAAATAGGTGTCTACGTGTCAGACAGCTTTAAGGTCCCTTCCAATCCAAACCAGGCTGTGATTCTATGAGGAACTCTTTAATTATATCTGTACAATTGTTCTGGAGAATCAAAAAAACCTGCAAGATACCCAGCGACTGGCAAAAGGACCTCAAGAAAGCTCATACAGAGCATGGGCAGCTGTTCTGGCCGACCAGGAGCTGGGAATAAGCTTTGGGAAGTCTATGACTGAGGTGTAACTTGCTGGAAGCAGATACAGGTCAACACAGGCACCACTAACCACAGTCACTACAAGACACAAGGCCACCAGACCTCCCACAGCCCTACAGCGCCTGCAGGAACGGCAGAACAAAGAGTGTAAACTAAATTAACTCAAGTATTACATTACTGCGCAGGGTGACCCCAGCTGAAGTCTGTTAGGGCATCAGGAAGCGTGGCAGCAGTAAGCACTGATGTAAATGAATGCAGAGGAAATCCAGAGCATTCCCAGATCTGTGCTGAGCACATTGGTAGGGATAATAATAAACAAACAGAACCATGAATAACCCCCGCAGGGAAGAGCCCATTTAGCATCTGCAATGAGAAGCCACACTTTTGTTAATTAAACTCTTATCTTCTGGAGGGGTTTTCAGAAATCAAAGCCATGGAGATGAGAGAATGTATCTTTTTGATACAAATCCATTCTGATCCCTGAAGACATTTAGTAAGATCCTAACACGAGATTAGGAGGAAAGTCCGTATGTAAAGAGTTGCTTCTAAAACAGGCAGTGGGGGGAGAAAAGCATGAATTTTGTCCATGGAGGGAAGTCACTGTGAAGCTCAAGGGGATCAGTTTTGTAGCCCAAATCACCCAGCACATTAATAACCACCACTGGAAAGCGGGGAGCAGAAAAACACCAGGCTGGTGGTGCCAGAGGGTTACTCAGAACTACTGCGGACAGACCTGCAGTAGGGAGTGCTTCAGCAGCAGTGAGGAAGAGGAGATCCAACACCATGTTTAAAAGCTGTGTTACAAGGAACAGTTTCTGATTTTGCATAGAGAACAACTGGCCTTGAACTCCACCCTCGCATTCCAAGCAAGACCCTGGGAGCATAAGGAGCTGTTCTGGACACACATCAGCCCATCACAGTCATGAAAGCAAGAATAGAGTTAGAAATCGTTAAGGAAACAAGAAAGAAGCCCCAAAGCACATTGTCGCTGCAGAGACCCAGCAAGCGCTCGCACCATGCAGGTGGTCTGGTAGGTTTCTCAGGTGTGCAATGGCTTTCACACGAGGAATGATTCAAAGCCCTGGAGAAATGATACAGAAGCTGTGTGTGACAGTGGCCTCTAAATGAGACCAATTATGGATTACCCATTTTCTCTTGGTCGCTATTATCTCTTCCCACAAGAGAACCAGGGAAACTAAAATGAAAATATCCATTGACAACGTTTAGAGCAAAAGACCAGACACAGCTTCACTAAATCCTGCAGACAGACATGTCCTTGCCACAGGACAGCACCATTCAACCCCTGCTTTGAACCACTTTAAACTTTTCCACATTCATAAACTCCTGGAAGAACAGCATGTGAAGGACAGTAAAACACCACAATCCACCTCCAGCGCAGAAGCCATTGAGTGTGTGAGGCTCACGCTCAGGTTCCTCATGTGAGAGGTTTTTATGAGTCCACCTTGGCTGGGTACCCACCACAGTCCTGGATCAGATCAGCACAGCCCAATTCCCTGCCCAGAGAGCTTTCAGTCGCTGCCTCATCAGTCACTGCATCACATTCACTCTGCCCTTGGCAGGGGCAGCACTAGGATTAATCTAAGGGAGGGATAAACCTCTACTGAGAGGCTGAACTTCTCCCAAGACCCCTGCGGGTCTGTATCTGATACCAGCCTCTCTAGGCCCCTTCTTCCACAAACTCTTCCTAACACACAAGCAATTCAGGTTCCCAGTAACTTGCACTACAAGTTCCTTTCCACGCACGAATTTACTTTCAGTTAACTCCACTACTATAGACTTTCCATGCTGCTGTTCTACCTGCTTTTCTTTTTCTTCCCCTAGATATGACACTGTGTTGGCCTGCTCCCAAGCTCTCTGATGTTGAAGCTGTTTTAGCTAGAAACTACACACTTCATTCATAACAAAACCACTTTGTTCTTTGGAGCATCCAAACCTGTCATTAATACCTCAATCCTGTGATTTACCATGATTTAATTTTAATACTTACTAAACCACATCTTTTTTTCTTGCATCAAAGAAAGATTTAGGATCCTGAATCTGCACAGGCTTTGGAAACACGTCAAAGAAGAGACAAATTTAGAACTGTACAAGAACACTTAGTTTTGCACAGTTTCACAATAAATGAACAATCTACACAGAAAATTATCCTCTCCTGAGCAGTGGAATCAAGCCAAATTTTCCCCAACTTTACTGCTCATTTTTGGATTTTCACCTCATCGGATGCAATCTCAGCCTAAAGCTTTGGGTGTTAAGTGTTTTCTCTGCCCGCCCTAACTGGTAGCTGTTACTGAGCTGTTAATGAATTGAGTAGGAGTCGGGCTGAGGCTGCAGCCTGCTCCTCAGCTGACCAGAGCAGCAGCTCAGCCCATCCCTGTCTCCACTCAGCTCTTCCCACATCAATGTTTAGGACTATATTTAAATCACAATTTCTTCCCCCATTTCAAAAAAGCAGGTGATGTGTTATGGTGCTGGGATATTGGGTAGGTGCAAGATGCAACCCCACACTGCATGCTTGGAAAAGCCTGGCTTCCTCAGGAAATCAGCCAGGAATATATTCAATCTTTGGAATTCATGTAGTGACATGCTCTGCACTTCCCCATCCAAGCGTCTGTTTAGAATAACTCTTGCTACATCAATAACAAGTATGCCTTGTAATAAACCTGGATCCTTTTCCCTAAAGGAGAGCTGACATTTTATCCAAAAGCAATGTACTCCAACTGCTGCTGTCTTCCCCATCCATCCCAAACACAGAAAACAGCAGCACAACCTCAGTAGGAGAGAAACCCTTCACAGGCTCACAGGACCTTGCAATCACTCCAGTTTGCTGTCATGCCTGGGAAGGAGGGTAGTTTGTCCCAAGGGACCTGGCAAACCTGTCTAGCAGGGAGCTGAGGGGGAAGCCTGCACTCACAGCGGGGCTGGAATATCACCACACTTGCACTGATGCAACTTTGCTGTCAGTGTCCTTACGCTGAGTGCCAGAGCAGGATGGTGCTGTGCTGGGTCCCAGCCTGCAGAACGTGGCAGCCTAGACGTGAGGAGCTGCAGAAGCACGTTAGGTGGTAACTTCAGAGATCGATTCAGCAGTGTGAGAAGTGATTTCAATTTATTCCTACTACCAATCCATCATAAACTCAATTGCCTCTAAGTGCAGGCTGATACAACCACAATAACTCTCAGGTTAGAGACATGCAGGCAAATACAAATGGAGCTGAGCGATATTCACAGGCTGCAAGCTTTCTATTTACTTCTTTTTAAACACCTTTTAGGTGGTTTGATCTCAGGCTGTGGCCATATGAAATGACCCTGATGCAAACTCCCAAGGATTAATCATAGATAATAAAAAAGCTGCATATTTAAATACAAGGGAGCATCTGGAAATCCCAAATGGATGCTACGAGCAACAGCTTAACCTGGTTAACACAGGCCCTGAAAAAATGGTTCTGATAAAATTAATAGTTATTGCTAACTTGAAAAATATTAATTATAGTGACATGCACTTAGAGACACCTCAGCTCAAATGCTAAGCTAAGCCCAAAGGAAGACTCTTGCAAGTTTTTGGCAAGTTCCTCAGCAGGTATTTGGTTGCCATTAAAAATCCATCCTGCTCTCCTCCATGCCAGGATATTCACAAGCAGCCCAAGATTCAAACAGCTTCATTTGCCAGATGTCACGCATTGTAAGCGTGGAGCATTTAGTCATTGGACTGTAGTCAGCAGTGGAGTGACTTTATCTTTCCTCTGCAGAGCCTCTGACCTTGCTTTTAAGTCCAATGTGAAATGAATTCCAAAGAACCTGATCCTCATGATGTGGATTCAGGATTCAACAACACTTCCAAAAAACTTCCTTTGAGCACCCTGTTCCTGAGAGCTGATGTTGACAGGGAAGACAAAACCCAAGACTCCTAACCTTGAACATGCTACAACAGATTCAGGTGACAGGGGTGTTTCTCTGCAATTACCAGCTGCTAACACACAAGTCTGCTCCAAGATGTACAGGATTCAACCCCCAGCCTACCCTGTACAATCCCTCCCAATCTGATCAAATAAAACAAATGTCCTAAGACAGCTGGTAAAGAATTGGTTATTTTTAAATAGAAGGAATTGTCAAACAACTTAAAGCTGCTTCTTACACGCCAGATCTTGCCCCTCAGCCTGACGCCACTGTGATGGCTACAATGGGGCACAGCACAAAATGCTCTGACAGGATTTGGAGTACACACCAGGACACATCCTTAAAACCTGCTTAGTCAAATAACAGCGCTCCTAAGCAGCAGCGTCATTTGAACACTGTTCCTTCTTTGTAACCTCTATTTTAAGAGCGCTTTAAAGTTTCAGGCTCTGCATCTCCTTATTTCTTAAATATAAACTTAGATACCACCTGAAGCCCAGCTTAGGCTGCAGATCCTCAAACTCATCTTTCTATGCTGGTCAAAGCTCCTCATTTTCACCAGGAGGAACAACTGAGCTGTATTCACACGAGGACAAGAAGTTCATCTTCTCAACGCTAAGTAATTATTTAGTAATTTCAGGTTTTCCTCTGGCTGCAGAGTAATTGTTTAATGAAGCAACGTGCAGATTAACAAAGAGCCTAATGAGTCAGGAGAAGGAAAAGCAACCATTTAGAGGTTTAGGCTTTGTTAGGATCCCTATGAAACGAGTGAAACCCAAAGTATTTCATGCTTTTCTCATTCTGCCTTAGGCATGAGCAGGAATATATATAAAAATGTAACTAGTTTTCTTTGTTACTGCTCTAAGTTTTGCACGAAATTAACGCCCATTCAGAAAGAAGCTTCAGTTGTCCAATACAGAATCATTTGCATGTCCAAGTTTGCAGTGACTGAATCCCAGTGGATATGCAGTGGTGTTCACCAGGTAAAGAGCACCAGGGTCTATGCAAGCGGCTCACTGAAGGCTCCTCCCTGTCTCCCATCCCCAGGATTCACAGCTCCCCAGGAACACAAAGACAAGGGATTTTTAAATAGGTCACACAGAGGCTGGGTGGTAATTACAGAAAAACGTTAATCAGATTGGAGCAAGCAGAGCTGCTTATCTCTTGCAAGAAGCCTTTCTGATATCAGGTCTTTCTGCCCATCTCAGGACAAACTGCCATGAAGAGCACAATGGTCATATGGAAATACCCTGGAATACACAAATCTTGCTTGTTGCCAATTCTGGCCTCATTTTGATGACAAAATACAAAACAAAAGGAGAGGAAAGAGGAAACATGTGAATGGGTCTTATTGTCAGAAGACTGGGAAAAGCAAAGCAAGAGCAAGCATGGCCACTGAAAGACTGTTGTCTTTATAGCTTCTGAACACGCTTCTCCACTTCAGCCCATGCCTCTGTTTCCCTTTTTGTGCCTCAGTTTTCCATGAGAATCTCAGTGAAATCAGTATAAACAACACTAACTGCTGCAATTTCACAGCTTCCACTTCATTTTTAGTGCTTTGTTAAAGATTTATCATGTTTTTTTTCCACCCTCAAAAGAATTAGAACACATTCTACTCAGACCAAGCTGGCAGGCAGCTGCAGCAGGCAGCTTCCCCACTTGTACCACGTACTCCCAAATCCTTTGGTTATCACTGCTTTAGGACAGCTTTATGCACATGTGGTACAGGTACTCCCACGTGAAGCAGTTACTTCAGCAGCACCTACTGCTACAATTCAGGCTACAAAGCTCCAGGCAGCTCATGCAGTGGTTTCAGATGCTAAAATCTTTACAGCTGTTCACTGGGACTTCCTCTCGGTGCTCAGTGCCCTGGTAACAGAAGAAAATAGGTGGCCCAGTTCAGATTCTTCAGCCCAAAAGAGCTGAAAGTAGCTTTTTGGTGGTGGTTTAAACCGAACCCTGGTCTTATGCCCTCCCCTGCCACGCTGTGCTGTGGAGGAGCAGACGGCAATGCTGCACAGCACTCTCACAGAGCTACAAGTCAGAACTGCTTCATTTGCCCTAATTCTCTCCGCAATCGCAAGGCACAAAAAAGTGGCTTTCAGCATCCATCACACTTAGAACTTGTGCTTCTCCGGCTAAACCACCAGTGCTTCTACAGTGACATCTTGTAACAGCAGCACAGGGTTACAGTCACGCCCTGAACAGTACTGGCACAACCTCTCAGGCAGAATGAGAACATGAATGAGTGGTTTTGCAATTGTACTTGTTGACCCCTCTTCCACAACAGACTTTTTTTTCCCCTCTGGAAAAACTGCTGCTTTCTGCTGAAGACAGTTGATCTTTAACAAGACAGCAAAGGCTTGATACAGCAGCAATTCTGCAGAGCCTCAAAGAGCTGCCAAATTCAAGAGGCTGTCAGGAACTCAGAAACAACAGAGTCCTCTTAGGAAAACCTGCTTTTGTTAAACAAGGTCACAGTGTCTTTTTTTAATTCCTCCTCTGCTTTTTTTGTTACTGTTACATGTTCCCACATCTGCAGAGGAGGGAGACCAAGTTTTTCCATTTTCCCCTTTGGAATTCTACAGTCTTTTGCTGGAGCAGTTAGTATCTGCTGTTGTTTTAAAAAGAAAAACCCTACAGAAATGAAGGCAAAGGATGACTCACAGAGACCAATAATTAGGTCATGTGTTCAATTATCTTTCCTGCTTAACTAGTCACTCTGTAGGAAATGTTCAACCTTTGATGTGCAGCAGCAACTTACCAATTCATTAGGCAGAAAGAAGCAATGCAAGGAAGGAAATCTCAGGAACTGTATCAAAGCCCAGAGATATCTAATGAGGGAAACAACAGCATCAACAACAGAAAACAGGCACAAAAAAGGTGGAGGTTTCAACTCATCTGTTTCAACTACCTTGGCGGCACTCCCTTTGAAATTAAAACTGTTGGGAAGCAGACAAGAAGAGAGAAAGCAGCAGCCTCGTTTGATCAGAAAAGCATCACTGTTTCCTTGAAAGCTTGCTACAAAGAATACAGTCTATCTGTACTGTGGGAGACTCCTCACAGACCATCCCTGGCGGGCGGATGGAAGCGGCAGGAGGCAGCACTTCACCTACTACACCGGATTAGGGAAGAATTGGAAAACCCTTTATTTAAAAACCTGCATAGTTAAGCACAATGGGACACACGCTGCTGGGAGCCTCAACCTGGCACCAACAGCTTGGGAGAATCAGGAATACAGTTCAGCTAACTACCTACCATATCTATTAATGCCCCACAGAGAAGGAGCAGCCAGGCCTGCCTGGGATGAGTACCAAGGTCCTCAGTTTCCTTAGGCCCACTCTAATAAGGGATTGCTGCAGTTGCTCCTCCTTGGCTACGTCACCTCTTTGAGCTGAGTGAAAAAATGGGTACGACCACGTAAACGAAATGGGCTGGAAAGACCTCAAACATGCCTTGACCTGCCAGTTCAGATGTGTTACTGCCTGTCTCTCAATAAGCGGCACTAATGTAAGTAACAGAGCATCCAAAAGAGAACTGCGTAAGGACAGAAGCAAAACTGCTGCGTGACAGTGTCCACGTTAACAACCTATCCTCAGCGACTGGGGATGCTGTGGATGCAGGAGTTCTCAAATCTCCACGTCTGCCTTCAAGCCATGCTTCCCAAAGGCTCTTAAAAGTCGATTTAATCTTGCCTTCTAGATTTATCCAGCTCTTCCCCTACCTGGGATTTTTATTCCCTTTCATAGGTCACAGTTCTCCTTCACTCCAGGGGTGTCTGTTCAGGAGGAGCTATAATGAAATACAACTAATTCCATCAATCAAAACAGTGCAGGTGACTGTCTTAGCAAAAAAGGAACAAGCAGGAAGAGAACAAGGGGGACAGCGGGGAGTTAAACTTGAGTGAGAAAGCTCAATACTGCAATTGGCCTTGCTTTATTTAGGCAAGTGGGTATAAGGGGAAAAAAATTCTTTGGGGTGGCACACTGAGCGACATGAGAGAGAGGAAGAACGGTCCTGGGAATTTTCTGGTCCGTTTGGAGTTAAATTAAAAAACTGGTCATAGTCATTGCCAACAGAAAACAAATAATCTATAATTTCATGCAAATTTAATCAGCATATGCTCCAGAGCACCTCTTACCACATCCTGAATTATGTAACATGTGCATCATGCAACCTACAGTTCTGCTCCGGCTACACAGCCCCATTCTCAAAGGCAAACACACAGCAATGGAAACAAAGCAAACTTTCTTGCCTGGGGAAGGCCAGAAGCCAAGTGATGAGGTGTCCATTATGAAAGCGGGGAGGGAAAAAAGGGAAAGACTGGCACCCTTCTAAGGCAGCAGCAGTCAAAGAGCAGCCTCACCTCGCTGCATCGCGTGCAGCGCCACACACCAGGATCCTTTTACACAGTGTAACTGGTGCTCCCTGTACTGCAGCTCAGCTCAGAGAACTCCAGCCAAGAGGATGCAGAAAGCCACGCTCCGGAACTGGTCCACATGGAAAGGACCAGGGTGCTGTGCAGAGAGCAGCAGCACCACCTCCACCCCTCCACTCACCCCTTTGTTCCAGCACTGCAGAGTGCTGCAGCAAAGAGCCCAGGCCCCAGCTCTGCTGGTAAATGGGTGTGAACTGGGACTTAAGTAAGAGTAACTTCTGCTCATAAAATCCCCGCTAGCGACTGCATCTCCATAAAGCATCCACTGCAGCAGCACTTGGAATTCACAATCTATTATTCCTGTTTCAAACAAAGTCTGTTGAGTTTTAAACTAAGGAAAGTTCCTGCCTTTTGACTGGCACAATGTGCACCACTGCCAAGAAAACTGAATTTGCATCCAGACAAGGGGGAAAATGGTTGCTACTTACTGCCAGCACCAACAAACTACTGCTCTCCCTGGTCACCTACACAGCACTGCACCTAACACAGGCACTGCTCTGCAAAGGGGAAGAAATGAAGATCAGCAGCAGAGAAACACCATTTTGACAGATCGATTCTTATCCAAATATTTGAAATCCAGAGCACATGAAGAATCTCCAGTGGAAATTTAAAGTGGCTTATTCTGGGCAATTACAGTGACGTAAGGTACAGTCTCTGCTAAAGGCTTTCCTTGTCCATGGGGTTCCCCAGCCATTCCCTAGTCCCCCAGGACGACCTCCAAGGCCAGAAGAGAGTCTCAGGGAAGGTTATTCCCCTCCATCAGGCTACATCTGGGGAGGAAGGGGGGTCCTAGGCTCTTTCACTCTTTTCTTCCTCTCATCCTTAGCTGCCTCAGCAACCCCTTTTACCTCCCATAACTGATCCTGCTTTCCAGATTACTCTCAGGGTTAACCCCTTCCATGCCTAGTGGAACTCAAACCCCATGACTCACAGTAACACTAGGTAAAAGCTGTCTTATTTTCCACGTTCTCCCTAGCATCCAAATTCTCTTTGCGCTGAATTCCAGGAACTCTAACTTGTTCTGTCAGCTCTTGATGAAGACAGATAAAGCCAACAGCTTTGTCATCTTCCCTCTTCCCCCAGTGAAATTTTCTTCTGAGAATTGCAATGAAATGACAGGAGATTGTTTAACTGCAGCATTTTGCAGATGAAACAACGGCTGGAGTGGTTTTTACTCCCCCAGCACACAAATTTATGTTGCTACACAGCAATAAAGCAAAGCCTTAAATTTAATCAGGACAAATACTTCAGGCAATGGCAAGCTGACAGATTATTTAGAAAGGGACTCGATAAGAGCTGGAAGGAAATATGGCTCAGCCTGAGAGTCTCAGAAACAAAGAATTTTCACACTTAGCCCTTGTTAAGCTTTTTCATCTAAGCTGTTTGTATTTAGTGCAATTGAACAACCTCCAAAGGTTATAAGCAGACAGGGGCAGCACTGGCAGGGGTCTCACAGGACTGCACACAGCATTTACTGGTGACATCACCCCCTGAGCAGGGGCTCCCTCCACTTGTGCACTCACAACCAGCCACTGAGGACGTGCTTCCTAGTGCAGGACCCGGCTGACAGCCCAACAACATCAGCTATGTCATGATCTGGTCTCCTGCAGAGTGCCTGGCTTTCCCCAAATTGTCCTCCTTCCATCAATTCTTCAACCATCCCAAACCACCGAGAAATAGACAAAACTAGATGTATTAGTATTTATATGAAAGGTCTAGGAAATTCAATAATGTTCCTATTGTTTTATTGCAGATGGCACATCAGCTCTTTATTACTGCAGAAAACTCAAGGGCCCTGTAGAGTGCAATAAACTGGTGCGTGCTCAGCTTTGCAATGCTCCACAGGGCTCTGATTTACTGGCCAGAAACCAGCACCTTCCACACAAGCAGCTGAGCTCAGTGATTGCCTTGTGCTCCCTGCAAACCCTTGATGATGAGGTGAGATGAGGTCTTCCCACACAGGGCCTGGCTGCTCCCTCGTGCCCACCCTCATTCTCAGTCATATGGGCTCCATTATTAAAGAGCAGAGAAAAGGATTTGTTTTCACCTTTGCATCAAGATATTTCCCTCTCCTATTGGATTTCAGACACTATTTGAGTTTTCTGCCCAATTCCTGGGCTGCAAGAGACAGTTTAAAGAAAAAAAAGTCAATGTACCAAGAGGAAAACCAGGAAAATCACAAAAGGAAAGCCTCAGTCTCAAACATACACCACCCGTGCTCCAAGACAAGTCCTTATGTAAATACACTTACTAAACACTTCAGGAAAAAGCATTCCCACAGACAGTTACCCACAGATTTAGTAATGTGGGCGATTCTCTCCTAAACCAAGTAAGTCTCCTTCAGGACATTGAGCTTTTACTGAATGATAAACCCAGCCCTAGTCAGCCAGCCCTGAAGAAGGGAGCAGGAAAATGCCACACAAAGAGCTAAAGAACCAGCACGAGCTGCATTTACATTCAAATTGTTCTGAATATAATATAATTTCCATCAAGTTTGAATTGGAAAGTACAGGAGGGACCTGGAATGCACCCGACAACATTTATCCACAGCCTCTAACCCTACACATGCTAACAAGCCTGTTTCTGGTGACAAACACTCTCAGACCCTCAGTGGGGGCAATCTCTCTGCATTGATTTTATAAATGACAAACAAACAAGTAAATGGCTGGAACCCATCTCTGTCTAAATAGAAGGACTGACTACAAGTAACTAAGGGCACAGCTAACACAAGGGCTTTCTCCTTCCAGGCATCCTACACAGAGGACAAGGAAGAACCAGGAACTTTCCCAATTACAGACCATCCTCTTACACTAATGCGAACAGACGTTACAGAGACACTCAGTAGATTATTTATACATTAAATAAGGTAGTGAGTAATGATAGAAACAGAAAGTACAGCCCTGGTGTTGACAAAACCCACACATCATTACTGAAAACAATCTAAAAGGAGGAAGAGAACCCATGTCTCCTTAAGAGAATGAAGACCAGATTAGTGTGCACACCACATCATAAGGGAAAATATAAACTAAAGCCCCCCTGCAGGTAGGTTCATTCAGTGAAGTTACTATTTCTGCTCTGCTTACACATTCCATGCTTATAATGATAAATTTATGGTTTAGTAGTCAATAGTCCAGGTACTTTGAAGAGGAATATTCTGACCCAAACTGCCTAGAGCATGCAGATAAGGACATGAACACGCTGACAAATGTTAACAGAGAAGAGGACTCTGCAGCTCAGGTTTTGAATCTATTTGGAAAATGCTGCAGACTTTGAATGTCATTCTTTAGATTTTCCTGTAATTTACTTACTGAGACACATGAAACCAGGAACATTGAAAGATCCAGAAGCAAAACACTTCCCTTGTGTGAAAGGTGAGATGTTACTAAAGAGGAAATAATGAGCCAGTTGCTTGCATGCTGCTTTAGCTCCTGCTCTGATTCATAAAGTGCTACTAGTACCCCAAACATTCATTTTCACAAACATCTGCACACATCATGCTTTAGGTAGAATTGGCAGTTACCAAGCCCCGAAATCGTGCTTCAAAACAAACCCAAGACCCTTCCTCAACCACTAACTGCACAACATCCACAACAAAGTCAGAGAAACCCCAGTTTAAAACAACCATTGTAGAACTTTAAACAACCCCCCAGGATGTGATCTAAGCAAGCAGGAGCCAAGAGGGGCATCAGCTGAAAAGCCACCAAATTCAACAGTTGTAAGAATTCATTCACACTGATGGAGGAAGGAAGCAACCAATGCTGCAAGACCGCCATGTCACATAACAGACATGTGTCTTTGTGTGCAGTCTATGCAGAGGGGAAGCCCAAGGAGTACTTACTCTTGGCTGCCAGTTCTCATACTGCTTCTGTAGATTTGCACCAATGGTTTCCAGAGCTTTCTGAGGACCCATTGACAGAGGATCTAGGAAAGAGAACACAAATGAGCATTTCTGAGCACATCTGAATCACTCAGCTAGACACGTAGCTGAAATTATTTCCAATTTTATGTGCACTAAAAACTTTGTGTTTCTGTAGAATCCAGATCTACAACCTGGGAGACCAAAGTCTACATCAAGGCATGGACACCACCCCCTTTGCAGAAGAAAGAAGCCAAAATCTTTCCACCCTGTCCCTCTCCAGTGTTCCGCTTGCAAGAAAGATCATTTCATGATGTTTTAATGCAAGTTCCCGCACACATTCAATTTCAAATTCACAAACACTGCATTCTTCATGGAAAAATGCATCCCCAGATTCTTCACTCCAGTACAAATTAAACATCATTAAAGACTCTCAAACTTGGAAGATTTCTCTCACTAAGGCAGTAAATACAATTGGGTTTTGAAAGACAGAAGAGGCACTGCATTTGTTTCTTTCGAAAGGACAAAAAGGCTTCCACAGTAAATAATGACAAAATTTTAAAGTGGTTAAATATTTGATGATAAATATATTTTCTGGATGAATGCAGAATCCTGCCTCATTGCTGACTGCTCCAGAGAGCACACTCCAGCTGGAGTTTGAGAAGTTGACTGTGTCTCTGGGTAATCACCCCCATCCATCCACACCAGCACAGCTTCATCTTGTGTCCTTTATTCAAACACCGCAGCCGTGTAACTGACACTAGTTACAAACTCCAAAGAAACTAGAAGCTAATATTTTGCTATTTAATGTAAATAATTCTATTAACCAAACCAGTGAGTTATTCAAGGTCAAGTTGGACAGGGTTTGCGGCAACCTGGTCTAGTGGAAGGTATCCCTGGGTGACCGCTCAGACCCCAGAAGCCTGCTGTGAGTTAATATGCCATTAGCTACTGCTCAGATTAAAAAGGAAACAGAAAAATAGCATAAACACATCAGATTTCTTTTTTGAGTCCTTCAAAAGGACCAAACTGAACTTCAGAAAAAGAAGTTTAAAACACTTCCCATGCACTTTGGCAGCAGAGAAACATAGTTTGGGGACCCTGGAGTGCCTCCAGAGCAATTAGTGTTATTAACAACACTCTTTTGTATAAAAATAAAGTTCCCTGGTGCCACTCCAACAATCAAACAGTGGAAATAAATTATTTTCCTAAATATAGCTCGTGCACCAGAGTCATGACGTGAGCCCTCAGCCTCCCGTGTTGAGTGCACACGTAAGGCAAAGCCCTGCAGACACCAGCCAGGACACTGTCGGTGCAGTCACAGCATGAGGCTCCCTCGGTGCCTTCCCTGCACCAGGCTGACACCGTAGCGCAGGCTTCGTTCTGGAGAAAAACAAACCACTTGAGACACGCTAAGGGTGCCTCTGGAAGGGACAGCGAGATGCACTGTTCACACAATGCAGATCTCAACTTGGCTGTAAACAGCAGCAATTGCACCAAAACAATCTCTACAATTCCTTGTCCATCTGGCAAAGACATTCCCACCATCCTCACCTTTAGCTCTCTGGAGAACGTCATGCAGAGAAAAAACTGCAGGTTTTTTGCCATTACCTTTGTCAAAAGTTGCCTAGCAATGGAAACAACTACTTGTGGAGAGATACACACAGAATATTTCATTACAAAGCTGCATTCAACATTCTCTTTGCTGATGACAGTCATTAATAACTTTATTTAATGACTCTGCAACACTCATTCTCTTTGCTCTCTCCTCATGTATCAATGAGAAACTAGAGCTGTTCTCCCCACTGAATAGATGTATTTGTTAGTGCAGGCTCGTGGCTTTTTAACTGCTTTAAAGTCATCAGCATTTTTAGGTTAAAACAAATGAGCTGCCATGATTCATAAGCAGGTACAGCAAGGTTAGAAAGGAGATACTCTACAAGTTTTTTAGGAAATTCAGTTTTTGCAATGATTAATTTGCTTCTGCAGCCTAACATAAGCCCCGCAGCCCAGGATTACAGAGCTCTGCATGTTAGTTCCTAAAGACTGAACATTTTCAACTCCTAGATAAACTCCAAATCTCTCAGAAAGCTTTCTTACACCAGGTATTTCCTTCTAAAATTACTTCAGGTAAGTCTCGTCCTGATAATGAGATGTGATCTCCAAAACCAAGGCAACTTTTCATTTCTTCACAAAACTCTAAGAATTCACTCCAACACTGCACCAGAGTAGCAAGCCCAGGTGCTGGAACTGCTGGCAAGACATCCTTGGGAATAATTCCAAGACTTCTGAATTCACAATCCCAATTAAATTAGCCTCAAAGCAGTCACCTCACCATGCAGTAAAGTCCATGCATTTTACACAAGCTTATTCCTACACTGTACGAGGCAGGGTAATTGCAAATCTTTGCAGATCACAGCTCTCTAAAGATGTAACTGCTCAGAGATTTCCTTACGTATTTATAAATCCACAACAATTAAAAGCAAGCCAAGCACCTCATTACCACCTTGTCTTCTCCACTTCAGAACGAAGCAGGAAAGATGAGCCAAAGCAGCAGCTACTGCTGGACTCTCAACTCTCAGACAGTGAAGTCAGATGCTCCATTTCCTTTTGTTCACCCCAGTTTTAAGTCCAGGAAACACACCACTTGAACATTCCTGTATGTAACTGACAACAGAGTTAGCTGGAGCTTGGAAGTTCTCGGGACTTACCGATCCAACACTCCAGGCGGGCACAGGGAGTTGTTTTCACCACATCAGGAGGATCCACACCAACGTTCAGGCACAAAACTAAGGCAACACTGACAGTCTTCATCTGCAAAGACAGATAAGAAACCCCTTACTTAGTGTGAAAACAAAATAATCGCGTTTGTGCTGGATTTTTACCACTGCTGTAACCTGTGAAGGGCTTCAGTGAACCTTTGTTACCTGCTCTTCAACACACGTGGTCCCAAGCAGGGGATGACTGGTGTGATTTTTCATTTTTTTTAAATAGATCAGTACTGAGACTTTGAGTTCCTATTTTTTATGCTTATTTCCAGAGCCCATTCTTCTTTTTCAGAGCATGGAAATGGGTATCAGCCAACTTCTGCTGCTCACCTTAAAATAGTCACTGTCCAACTGAAACACATTATTAAAACATGAGAATGTGCTATTCAGGGTCCCTGATCAATATTATAATAGAGGATGTCCTTTCTAATATTAAAACTAAGAGCATTAGGATGGAAAAACACCCAAGTGAGCACCTAAACCATAACAACACATTCACTCTGTTTTTTGTTTATTTTCTTAATCATAGAATCATAGAATGGTTTGGGTTGGCTCCAGATGCTGCTTCAGTATCAGCCCCTGGAACCTATGGGCAGCACATTCCTACCGCTTGTGGACACACATGAGGCCCCACAAACCTACCACATCCAAACCCAGCAATGCCTCACCTCCAACCAAAAAGCTGCATCAATCAATGACTCAGTGCTATGGCCAGTTAAAAACATGACTTGAAAATTAGTATTTCACATCTTTATGCTCTTTTCTACATTCCCTCATACCAACACCTAAACCAGAGCAGGAAAACAGAAGCAAGGTGGCTCAAGCTGTTTCCATCACGTGTTCAGCACTCCCTCGCTTGTCGGAAGCAAGGCCACCCACACCTCCACTCGCCCAGGGTGCTCACTGCAATTCCAAGCAGCAGCCAAAATAAGAAAAAGGAAAAAACCCAAACTTCACACTTGGAGAATGAGCCAGAGCCACACAGGTGTGTAATTTATACAGAAACTGGAGCAGAGAGACACTATTCACACCAAGCAGGGAGGACAGGACCAGTGTCTGCTCACTCCCATGTCTATGATGAGGAGCCCAGAAAAAATTAGCATGAAATCTGATTATGTTCTTACTAGCAAAGCCCTGCAATCATGTGGGAGTTACTCATCCCCAAGCTAACAAGGAGTAAGCTGCACTTCCTAGAATGCATGAAAAACATGAATAGTTCCTTATTTTTTTTCATAGAATAGAATAGTAGAATCATAGAATAGTTAGGGCTGGAAAGGACCTTAAGATCATCCAGTTCCAACCCCCCTGCCACGGGCAGGGACACCTCACACTATTCAATTCATCCCTTACAAAATCTGTATGTTATAAAAGAGGCCTGGTTTTCACAAGTGATCCAAGGTGACTGGGAAGCTCCATCCCTCAGCTACCAGCACTCCCTGTCCTGGGCTCTGTGAACAGCGCAGCTCCTCCACCATGACTGCTGCAATGAGTGGCAGTGGATGAAAACAGTTCTCTCTAGCCTCAAACCTGAAGGAACAGGCTTCCTACCAGAACAGAAGAAATCTGGCACCTGATATTTCAGTGCCTTATTCTTCCTCAGCAAGAGCCCCTGGCTTCCTTCCCACTCCCCTGTTTCATGTACTCAGCAGCATAGGAAGATGGAAAAAAAGGGAAAAAAAAAATAGGAAAAAATAATTAATTCATTAAAAAAAAGGGGGGGGGGGGAGGAAAAGAAAAATATAATAGATATAATAGGACAAAAAAGGAAAAAGCTCAACCAGCCTCTGAAACCCAAGGTGCTGCAGGGTGTTAGAGAGCCCCAGCACTGGCAAGCACACTGAAAACCCAGAAAGAAACAAAGAAAACTACAAGACAAAATCTCTTCTTAGAAGTAGAAACACACAAATGATTCCTTCACTAGAAAGGCTCCTGCTAAACAGTCTTTTCCTTCTCATTTATTTATTGGTTCCCACTTGTGGTCTAACACTGACTTATTCTCAGTGTTTTACTAGCAAGGTCTGGCTGTGACTTACGCTGATCTTGATTTTCTATTCCCAAGCTCAGTGTTTTAATTCTCCCTCAGCACAGACAGCAACCCAGTAATGAAGTGTAACAGGCTAACCAGTCCTAGGGACAAATGGGGTTATTTTCCTGCTCCTACCTCCCCACACAGAGGTCAGGTATTCTAATACACAACTATTTGCTGTGCGACTACAGAACACATCTTCAGTTGGAGTTACAGCACTTTCATACTCCCCAAACTCCTACTAAACAACCACCGATGATGCTGAATCATTACAGACCAAAAACCTGAGCCCAAGGAACCAAATAATGCTTTCCGCATTCCTGAACAACTTTGGAACACGCCACCAGAAACTCTGTAGCATATTTAAAGCTTCTTAATATGAGAAGTACGGGAACATTCTCATCCATCATTAAGACAGTGGAAATTTTCTTCTCTACATTTCAAGAACACATCCAAGGGAATGCATGTCACTGGGTTGTTGTTAAAACTGAAAAATGAAGCAGAGAATATATGGCAAGCTTCTAGGAAAGCCAATATCCAAAATGCTTTCTCAGCAAAGCCTCAAGATCAAACCCATAGAAGCTCTAACTGTGGGCTCCTCTGGATAGAGTGCGATTTGACTGCTTAAAAAAAGACAAATTGGATACAATTCACAACTTCATGTTGCATCCAATTGAAAACTGTTTAATAACTGGTTCAGAACCTGCAATACTTAAACTGCAAACCCCATTGGGTCCAAAAGCTCTTCCTGAAAAGTAACAGTATTGAATTCAACTCCCAAATCAGGCATGGGAGCAAGTGAGCAGAGGTACTTTGGTGTCTGTTAAGGAGACAAGATGCTTATTAAAGCACTGACATTAAAATTCACACATTATACTAAAGATCACAGAACTTGCCTTTGATTTCAAGACAGAAGAGATTTGCAGATGAGGGAGCAACCTCAGGCCAAACCCAGTGCAATTGCTGAGGGCTCTTACTGTTGCTAACCTGTTCTCACTAGTTAGTAAGGACAGGGCAGCAACTAAGGAGTCACATCACTGCTTCATCTTCTAGCTCAAGTAATACCAAGAGCAAGTCAGTCAATCAATTCCTGGGGAATTTTGTGGGAGGACCCTCACGTAACATTCTCAAATGGACACTTTAAACCCCATAAATATTTTATTTCCACACTGTAATTTTCAAGCTGAAAACTTTCTGTTCAACCATTTCACAGCTGAACACTCAACCCTGATCAACCTGCCTGGGTTTATGCCAGGAAGTTAAAAGTGCTTCTGTGAGTTAATACAAACACAGCACTAAATATAAAATATGAGCTGCTACGTCACTGTACAGAGCTGAGGGTGAACTTATCAGCATTAAATACAAACACTGGGACAGATTTCCAGACTGAGAAATCCTCACATCCGTCTCCTTTGGAAATCCTCACTGGCCTCCCAGATCAGCCCTCCTGCTCCTTCAGGGAACTCATCCCCTTCCTGAAGGCTTTTTTGGGGTATTTTTGTTCATGTGCATTTACATAGATTGAATATAAGCCTCTCAAGCAAAAGGCAACACAAGGTAGGTGCTCTTCAGGTAACTGCAAGATGCTGATCGCCCTGGAGACATGCCATTAATACTCCAAACAAAGGAGTACTCCAAACACAGAGCAGCAACAGCAATGTTTAACAACACGAAACATTGTTCTCCCTTTGGTTTCAGTTGCATTCATTCTGGGGCATCACAAAATCAGCGGTTTTCCTTTGCAAGCCTCATGGAAGTTTTCTCACAAGCCAGTGACCCCTTGCAGTGATCTGCATACTGGAGGGGGGCTCTTGGGGGTGATGGAACTCATGGCATATCAGCCACAGGAGAAGATGGGCACTCTGAACTCTGGCAACTTCCCGTTTCAGGCTCCCAGCTAAAAGGTGACAAGTGGCAGCACTGTCCAGAGCTCTCTAACAGCACAGGCATCATTTCCGGGGCTCAAGCACTAAACACACCACGGAGGAACACCAGCTTGCAAATCAACCATGAAAAGGCTGCAAATCGTGAACAGGCAGAGAAAGCCTTGACCTCCCTGGTCCAGTGGATCACACGGCCTCCAAAAAAAGGCTTCTGAAGGGAGTGCCTCGGAAGGTATCCCACAGGAACATGATCTATCTCTACCTGCCACCAGGCAGAGGAACACAGACCCTGCCTGCAGAAGTGCGTGTTTGATGTATTGCCCTTCCAGCAGCCTCTTACACCGTCAAGCCCTAACTTGGTGCCCTCCCTTTACCCTTTCCACACCACACTTCCTGTTAATGGATCTTCCCTTTAGCAGGCCAAACACCAGAAGAAATGTGCCCGTCCTCTTCAGCTCACCTGCAATGTTTGCAGCGTAAAACAGCTAAAAAGGCAGAGCTTCCAGTTTCAAGGAAGGGGGTGTTTTTATACAAAGCTTGAGAGAAATGAATTGTTAGGAAAAAAAAACCCAACTCTGTGCTTCTCCTCAGTGATAAAAATAGTAGCACACAAAGAAACGCTTCCAGTTAACAATAATAATTCAACACCTCTGCAGGTAGTCTCCAGCCATCTGTAGCCCAAAAGGTCAGTTCCTGCTGTGACTTTGGTGACAGCATACACTAGATTCCTAGATCAACTCCTCCTCAGTGTTTGTTTTCCTTTTCCAACCTCTCTATTCCACACTAATCCTATGAATTTTCTTCAGAGGTTTATTATGTCCAACATGTTCGTTTACCCAGTGAATGCAGCTGCTACACAAAGTTCAGGAGCAGTCGGTAATGCCCACACAGCTCCCCACAAAGCAGATTCTTAACTGCTGGCTTCACTGTTTACGTTACAAGCACTTCTGACACCTCTAGATGAATTACTGCTGTCAGTCAAGACCCAAGATGTATGTATACATCTTCTATTCACTTGCTCTGAGAACAGGGTGCATCTTCTCTGGCTGACGCGACCTCGACTTCTGAAGGTCCTTCTGAGATCAAAGGTAATCAGGCACAACAGCATCACTCTTCAGATTAAAAACTACAAAGTCAAGTAGGCTGATTCACCCTATCATAGCAAAGCACCAAAGTACTGCCCTTTAAACTACTGCTTAATGCATAGAACCAAAATGGTGTTCAAGTCCATTTCTTAAAAATTGGAAGCAAAGATTTCATTCTATGATCTTTGCTTTCTTTATACAACACACAAAAAGAATCAATGAGCGATTTTCTAGATGTTATTCCTCATTTGATCCGTGACAGTGTCTTTCCCTCTCACCTCAGCACAACTCTTTATCTGCTTGCATTCTGTACAGGCTTCTTTCCATCATTTCACCACAGTCCTGCTCTGTTTAGCACTACCTTCCAAAAGGTGTCCACGAAATCACAGAATTGGTTAGGTTGGAAAAGACCTGTAAGCTTACAGGACCAAGGAGGAGAAAATGATAAGTAGAAGATCAACTCTGTTATTTCAACAGAAGGGTGAGGAACACAAAGATGAAGATGTCTGGTTGTGTTGATAGCCACACTGTACGGAACACTGTCACCTATTGTAGAACGACGCTATGATGTGGGATAAAGAATGCCATTAACACAAACCTGCGTTAAGTATTTCACTATACCATTTCTTGAGAGAGGCACCTACGCTACAGTCTTTACAGAAGAATAGGAGAACAAGACAAACATCTTGGGTTTATCAAATTTACTTAGAAATGCCAGTTAAAGCTACAACACACAGAGCGATCAATAAGCTCCCTCGGTTACCCATACCATCTATGGAACAGTCACCTCTGGAAACGTTCAAGGGCAGCAGCTCAGCACAGCAGCAAGCCAATTAAATCAGCATCTCAGAGAGAAACATAAGAAACCCCCCAAACTTCCCAGAAAACCTACATAACCCACGGAGACAGAACTGAAACTCTGTCAGCCTTGAAGAAAATGTAAGGGAAGAGGGAAGAAATGTAAGACCCAGAGAAGCATTAACAAAGCATGTCTAAAACAGTCACTGAAGGTTATCTGCAGCCTCCCAGCCACTGAAACACACACCATGCCAGAGTAAAGGAGTGGTAGCTGGCAGCAGAAAGGATGTTTCACAGTTAGCACCATGAGAGCTTCATGCGAAGCAGCCACTACCATCTGGCCATCCGCCACTGCACGAGGTTCTGCCACTGCTTATTAACATCTACCACACTTGAGAATTAAAGGTAAAGCCTCATATAGAGATGTGTATTTTAATTAAAGTCTGCAATTTCCAACACCAGCCCAGCACTCAGGTCTCTCTTTCAAGGTGTATGGGGGTTTTTCACTGTCTATTCACGGTCCTTGCAAATTCCTACAAGTGCGCTGGGGGCAGGAGGATAACCAGCCCTACAACACATATATGTTGATTCTAAGTAGCAATAATTGCCTAACTCCTCTCCAAACACCATATGCTCAGCAACACCAGTCGCCAAGACAGAAAAAAGTGAAGCACATTATATATGTGCTCCCCTGTTGCATTTTTTTAATGGGGAAACACAGATAATAGTTTTTTTCTGTCACTCCCTTTGCTAACAGCGCTCATTTTACATCCCCTGCGTCTCAGCTGAAGTGAGAAAATGCACAGGATGGGAAAGAGATTAACAGAGTTGAAGGTTTCGGTGTTTCCTGCTGGTGTATGGAGGTGAGACCTTTTTCTTTCAAACGATGTGACTAGCTGTACTCTGCAGAGCTGTTAATTAAAGTCCCCTCTCTGCTCAGACATCAAAACGTGTAGATAGTGGTAGATACAGCACAAGTGTCCCAACTCTATCCAATCAATACACAACCACCTTCATTCAAAATGATCTTTGTTCTAGGTTAGAGAAGATCTAAATCTATAACTTAGATGACAGTGCTCATTACTTACAGCAGCAGGCGCAGTTTGGGGAGAAGCTGGGCTTTTGTTTGGCTTTATGCATCTGTAAGCCAGTGGCGCCCTGCGCTACTGCTCAGTTCACACACCCCACTGGGCAGCAACTGTTACTTTTAGGAACTCTTGAACTAAAATGGATTTCAACCGCTGACCTACAAGAGAGGGAGAGTCACACCACTGCCAGCTCTCAGGGCCACGCTACAGCATCAAAGCCAAGGGCTCCATGCCAGTCCTCCTATGAGTTCATCTTCATATCAGAGGAAGAACGGAAGCTACGTACATACCATCTGCGTTAGAAGCTGGGCTACTCACTGGGTTCCGAGTTTCCTGAATTGTTGCTAGCCTGTGATCATGCATAAGCAAACAGAAAACAAATACTGAAAATAGAGTACGTCAAAGTAAAGAGAAGACTGCTGCCAAAACACGAACTCCCACCCTCTCCCCCCACAAGATTGCTGTTGCTTCATTTCAGCTCACAAGGAACACAATGAGCTACACTCCACCAAGGGATGAGCCTCCGGTGCTTGAAGCGCAAGAGGCAGCCAGGCCACAGCACCTGGAAAACCTCCTTAGATTGACAGAACCCTTTCAAGCTGCAATGATGTGTGCAAACTTCCAGTGCTGCTATCCTTCATTAACCTCCTCTGACACATGAAGCATTCACCATGCAGGCAGGTGAATTCTGCTTGTCTGAGTGAAGCCCATTTGCATGTGGTTCTGCTTTAATCTGCATTTCCATAGAAACCTCATTGTGTATTCCTCTGCTCATAAAAACAGGATTTAATTCTCACCCAGCAAGTTAGGAGGCAGCAGGAAAAAAATGCTGAAGTAAAACTGTTACAACCAGCTTTGTGGCTCTCTGCTCATTTTAGAAATCAATATAAGTACAACAAATCTTAATTTAAATATGCTGAATTTGGTGGGAACTTGTCAGTAAAACCTGGTGTGTTTGAAATGTTTTTATTTAAATCAAGTTTCCTGATTCAGTTGCTACTGAGGCTGTAAGATTTAATTCAATACACAAAGCATAATTCCAAGCCTCTTGTGATAAAAATACCCTTTAAATAAATAATAGATCAAAGCAGTGTCACTTTGGTGGCACATGTAGTCCATGAAAGCAGGAAACAAAGGATTAAATGTTTTCAGAGCAGTCCTTCTGGATGAAAGGGAGGAAGTCAATGTTCAGTTATTTTACCTAGATTTAACACTCATTACTTTTCTTATTTGATCCTTCCCTCTTATTGGAATTGTGTCTTCTAAAGAATCTTCATGTTTCTACAAACTCTGGGGGTTTTACAGCAATGAAGCAAGATGAAATAAAAAAAGAGTAACTCCATACCCGAATCTCAGTGAATCATTTCCCATGAACTACAGCAAAGGGAGGATCACTCCAAAGGACTGCTCAAGACAATGAATAAGAGCCAAATCTGCCACTGCCTGTGATTTTTCATGATTCAAAGGGAAAACAATGCCACAGATTTTCCTGCAACACAGGCAAAGAGAGACTTGTTTTGGTTAACCTTTGAGAATTTCTTGATTTAGACAGGCTGGGTCGTTTAAATACAGGTAAGGGTTCCCATCATGAGCTTTGACAAGTTATTGCATTGAATTCAAAATAATGGAATGCTTTCCACACTCTCAAGTGACACCCAGAGGTACATCCCCTCCAACCCTCGGGAAAATCTCTTTCAGTGGCATCTTGAGGAGAAGAGCATACTGAAGTCACTCAGATCTGGCCTGCAGGAAAGGCAGGCAAGAGCCAAGGAAAAGAAGCTAAAGTGAACCAGAGGATGCAGCAGACCCACAGTCAGACTGACCCTGGAGGGAAGTGACCACGTGTTGCTTTTAATATGATGAGCAAAAAGTAATAAACACAACAGCAAGTTTGCTCCAACAATACCTGATAAAGCTGTCCAGATAGGAATGATGTATGAGCAGCACCCCTGATCCTGATACAAAGAAAAGTTATTTGATTCAGGCTGATAGTGAAAACAGAAGGACCAAACAGAAAATTACAGATTTGCTTTGATTTTCTTCATTTACAAAAATCAGACTCCGTATTTTGGAGAATTATTCAGGGCCCAATTCCACTAAGCTCCTTCTCAGTGAGCAGCATAGCACAATACATGAAGAGCACACCTTTCCCAGCACAGAGGACTCTTAGAAGAGACTGCAACTCTTCAGGAGTAAACATGGTCAGAACTAGGCTGTTGTAACCATTGCTCTCTTCATTGAAATTACTCTCTCTGGCTGCCACATGCATGGAAAACATTTAACAACAAGTACACAGAAGACAGCTGATTACTCATGCTTTCCTCATGCTTAAGCTGTGCAACCTATTGATTATCTTGATCAAGTCAATGTCATTCCAATTTAGAAAAAGACAACTCCTCCAGATCAGGAAATAAGTGAACAGGAAGCATCACAGGAAGGCAGAGGGATCACTAAAATAGACAAGCAAGCTCATCACACCTCCACAGTCTACTAGAGAAAAACCTCTTCCTTGCCAAAACCCTTCAAAGGATGTACCACAAGACTTTGTGTTCTTTGCCTCATTCAAATTACATCCAAAACCCCTCAATTCAATCCATTAAAGATCTGCCAAGTTCGATTTTCAGTACATGATTCTGCTCATGCAAGTGATTCTAGTTCAGCCGGAGCCTTCCTCAGAACTTCACAACCATTCAATGACGGCCCCGCTAGGAACATTCCGACTCACGTATGGCATCCTCACGCCTGGTCATAATGACTCTGGAAAGAATCACAGGTTTCAACTTCAGCTCCCAAGTTATTCCATAGCGTTACAAGAGGGATCATAAACATAACAGAAAATTGGTCACCAAAAGAATTCGTGCATATTCATAAACACAAAGTTATGCAGAGCAGCTTTGAGACCTGCAGAATCCCATAACCCAAAGCAGATTCCAAGAACAGAATGAGTGGCGCTCATTATCCATCACATTTCTTGGGTGCTTTGTTTGTCTGCTTTTAACTTGGGTATCTAAGTTGGAGACAAAGTCGAGACCCTAGGCAGGGATCCTTCTTTGCTACATTTGGCTTTATCAGTTTAACATGCAACTTACGTTCAAACACAAGGGAAGCACCTCGCTTTAGTACAATAAGTGCTTCATCTCATAACTCCTTCCTGCCATCAAAATCTCAGTTTCCCACACACAAAAGATGACTTAATTTCATATTCCACACAACATGCTGGTGGCAAGCTTCAAAACCACAACACTTCCGTGCATCTTCACCACTGCAGACAACTGTAATGACTACATTTACTGCCTTTTGTTCTTGCAACTGCTGATCCAGAAAACACTTTAACACCTCATTAATTTTACTGCCTTTCCTGAAAAACTCCAAGTGCCCAAATTTCATTAAAGATCTTAAATGAGGGAACTACTCAAAGAGTGTATTTCCATGAGTTTCGAATTAGTACTTTTGACCCATCTCCATGTTTGCCATATGACAAGCACACAAACTACTGGATCAAATACCCAGCATTTCCTGTGAAGACAGACTGCTGCCTGAGGAACAGCAGCCCTCTGAGCACTGAATCCTCCCTTTCCACCACCTATCTCCCCACTCCTCCTCCAAAACCCATCCTGCCCTTGAGCATTACCCGGTCCTTCATCCTCCAGCTCTGAGCCAAAGACTTGGAGCCTTCGATCTTCTCACAATGCCTTTTCTTCATAAAGGCCAGAGGCAAGTTCCAGTCAGTCAGGTCGGACTCATCCTCCTCCCCAAGCCCCAGAAGAGGCGACTGCAGCATCTCAGACTCCATCAGAGAGGAAGTACCAGGCAACAAGTGAGCAGCAACCTCCAGTCCAGCCCGCAGAGGGGGCAGAGGGATCCCTCCGGGAGGCGGAGGAGCAGGCTGGCAGGGGGGAGGACGGGGCAAGGGCAGCGGGAAGCTCCTCTCCCAGGTGTGCAGGTAAGGACGAGCCCGGGGGAAGCAGCACGCTCCACCCGGCGACTCCCCTCCTCCGCCGCCGCCCGCGGACAGCAGCCCCGGCCGGGCTCGGCGGAAAGCGGCGCTGCCTGGGCCCGCGGAGGGCCGAGGTGCCGGCGGGGACCGGGCCCCGGGCCTCCACTCGCGCCTCTAGCCCCGCGGGCCCTGCACTCTCTGCGGCGGGAGCCGCGCCCGGCCCATCGCGGCTCCCCGCTCCCTCGCACACCGGCGGGCCGAGAGCGGATCGGCGAGCTGTGGAACTGGAGCGGGCGGGAGCGGGCGGGAGGCGGCAGGAGAAGGGGAGACGCGTCCTGCGGTGTGGCAGAGCCCGACTCCTCTCACCACCACACCAAGGAGGCGGCCATCTTCCCCCGGCCCATAATGCAGCGCGCTACGGGCCGCCGCGTGGGACAAGCCGGGCCGCCGCGGCTCAGCCGCGGTTACCATGGTTACAGCGCAGCCCTCCCCTGGCCCGGCGCTGGCTGGAGCGCTCCCGGAGCCCCGCTGAGAGCCGCCGGGCTCCAAACCGGCCGCGGTGCTCCGGCATTCGGGGACCGGCCGGGTGAGGGTCCCCGGCCTGCCCGGCCCTTCCCCGGCGTGCCCGGCGCCAAGATGTCGGCGGTGCTCTGTGACCGCCCGTCCCGGCTGGCCGGGGGCTGTCTCCTCACCGCTGCACACAGGGGCCAAAGGGCAGGACCGGTCCATGCCGCTTGCTCCCCGTGTCAGCGGTCCTGCCGAGCTGACGGGAGCCAGAGGATGTGATGTGCTTGTTCCCTCCTGCAACCCTGCAGGGACAAGTTCACTGTTTAACTTTTAGGTGCCAAGAACTACATACACCAACAAAACCCACATGACAGGCTGCCATCGCTTCATAGGATGCCATGTTGGGACTAAAGATACCACCTTGTCCAACCTTTCTAGGCAACGTATGACCTTGATGAGATGTCCCAGCGCCCTGTCCAGCGCTGGGGAATCCACCGCTTCCCTGTGGAGATTATTCCGGTGGATGCATGTTCCAGTGTGAAAAACCTTATGTCCAACCACAATCTCCCCAGGAACAACCTGTGCCCATCACCCTCATCCTTCCCATCTGGGTCCTTGTAAAAAGGGAGTCTCCATCATCTTTGTAGCAGCCCTTTAAATACCGGGACGTGGTGATGGGGCGTCCCTGAGCCTTCTTTCCTCTTTCTCCCCTCAAGCAGCGCAGGACTCGCTGCGCAGCACACGGAGCCTCCCAGGCACCCTGCCCTCAGCCACAGCTCTGCGGAGCTTCACCCTGGGCACAGAAATGACCCTGGGATGTCAGGCTCCCGGCTCCGAGCAGCACAAACACTGCTCTGGTGCGTCCTGGTTTCCCCACACACACTGTGCTGTGGCACAGGCACTGGCCTCGGTTGCTTCAGTCCTTTACCCTGGGGCGAAAGAGCCCGGGAGCGGTGACAGCGGGCGATGGACTCCAGCAGGATCAGGCCTGGGTTGCGCTCATCTGTGAGCAGACGAGGCAGTATTTCAGGAATATATCCTCTTTGCTGCCTAATACACCGGAGGTTAATGAATATCAAATATTGCTCCTAATGAAGCTCCTCAGGGTGTTTGCTCTTAGCGGTAATCAGTTCCAGCTGCATTTGTATTTGTAAGGCTTTAAACGTATAAAAATTACTTCAAATTACAACTCAAAGAGCACACATAGGGTTTGATTTGTAGGCTCATACTGATTTTCAGGAGTGTTTTCAGTGTGTTTACAGTCATGGAATATTTAAATGCAAACACCTTTCTCTCCAATACATTGGAAAATAATGTTTCTCAGAGGCTCTGGGGTGGCCAACGTTTGCTTTTGCTCCTTCGATTTACTGACTGAGCTGATTCATTGCTTTTCGGGTGCTTTGTGCTGATAGCTGATCATAGCTACATGATTGTTATGGAAATGAATTGCCGTGGCATAGAGAGCTCTTACAGTGGTGTTTCTGCTAACTTTCAGTGAACCCCTGGTACCAACGGCACCTACAGAGAATGGGAGCAACAATCCCCATGCACCACCTGGAAGAGCTACAGGCGCTGGAGCTGTAGGGCAGCTAATCCAGTGGTGCAGCCGCACAGATGGACCCTCGCGCTGGTGCCGCTAATCCCAGCTCCCAACAGCTTTAGGGAGCATGTGCCAGAGCCTGCCCCGTCAGAGCGTGCTGCTCTGCAGCCTCGGAGCCACCCAAGTACCTCTGAAGGACGCAGCTACCAGAGGGCAGAGAGCACAGATGGGCCCCGCTGCCCATGTGTATGGGTAAGGACCATGTGCTTTCACAGTCATCCAGGCCGTGCATTCCCCCATCCTCTGTGCACCCACATCCTGCTCCACCATTTCAGGGACTTCTCACACGCTGCCCTGCTTCCCTAAGGCTCTTGGTGCTCCCAGTGCTTTCATCCCATCCATGCCAGCATCCCCACTCCATCCCACCATATAGGGGACAGGGAAGGTGGCAGGAGGAAGACTTCGCAGAGCAGAGCCAAAGTGACGGCTTGGCTGTCGGGATGAGAACCAGACGGCGAGAGCGGGCTGTCAGCACACTTCCCACACAGCTCGCAATGCACCAGCTCCGAGCTGCAGCGCTCCCATTATCGCAGACACATACTCACCAAGAGGAGCTCAGTCTAGACCTGCAGCTCTCCACAGCACTGTTCCCATTACAGATCCACCATGGCTGTTTAATCGCATCCTTTCTTGCCACTGCTGCCGAGGATTCCCCGTGCTGCCAGCTTCTCTGTACTGAAGGCAGCATTTGGTGATGCATGCCGCTGCCACGGACTCCCCCACTTCCAAAATCCAATTCCTCAGACTCTGAGCAGAATAACATTAAACTGACACATTACAATTATTACAGTTACAATTGCCTTAGATGTATAGGCTGTTTGAGGGTCCTTGCACACAAGAGGTTCTTTATACTTTCAGGATAAAGCAGCACAGTGCTGGCTTAGCAACTGTTTATGCTCAAGCTGGGCTGGATCAAGACGTGTATGACTTTCCACAGCAGAATAAAAGCAGGTATGTTTATGGGGATGCCTGTGGACAGGGATGCTCAAAGGCACGCACCACTGCAGGCTATGTGACCTGTCCTCTGCAGCAGACAGCCCAAGGCTGGTTCCCACACTGTAATGGGGCTGCACATACAGACTCTGCTCACAGTTTTCGCAACAAATATTCCTCCACTTCCTGTGCAGTGATTGAGGATGGAGCCCTTGCTACCTCCAAGGATTTGGGTTGTGCTTTAGGGCACTGCAGAAAAGTCAAACAAGAGGAACATCATAAAGGCTGGCTGAAAAATGGAGAGACCTCACATGCTCCTTATGACGTTCCTAAGGCTGCTGTGCCATTTCTACAGGTGATAAAACACCAGAAGAGTCTGCAGGCAGGAAACAGTGCCAGCGCAGGCAGCAGCTCAGCCAGGAGCAGGCTGGTGCAGGGCAGCATCAGCATATGCATATGCAGAGCACCCCTAACCTGAGCAACGAGGGGGGCTGCTCTAGTGACAGCTTCTGACACCTGCTTGGGATGAAATCACCTCCGTGCTACACAATACATGTTATTTTTTTTAATGCCTGATGAAAAGGGCATAACATTTAGTTTTAGCAAATCTGTGATTGGGAATTTGTGAGCTGACCAGAGCCAGTAAATATCAAATGAAAGAAAAATTATCTGCACTTTAGCAGATCTCTGAATAAGCCTCGCAAATACCCTTTCCTAAAGGACACATGCTGCAGGTCAGTGGGATCAGTCTCCATTTGAATTCCTAATTTTGCAAGTTTTGATGGCAATCAGAAGGAATTGATTTGCTCAAAAATAGCTCTGCCAAGCACTTGGCCCTGATGGCACCTGCTCTCTGATAATGCAAATCTTCAGGGTGGTGGTCATGGGCTCTCTGATACAGCTCTGTGCTTTAATCAAAGCAGCTCACCTTTTTCCAGTCTCCATAGGGCAGGAACCAGAGAGAGACATAAATAACCTTCCATTTATATCACCATACAAATTAGCTGTTAAAAGTGATGCCATTCCCGGGACTTCTGCTTCACTTCACAGCCCGGGGTCAGGTCCAGGGCTCTTTCATGCCACAGAAAACTCTGCGGCTTTCACTCAGGTGAGATACTTCTCAACACCAGCAGCTCATGGTCAGCCCCAGCCCACCAGGGTACAGAATCTACACTAAGTGTGTGCTTCTCCTCTGGGCTCTGGGGGGGCTTTATTAATGTTCTGATTTTTTTATTTACAATGTTTTGGTCATATTCCTGCAGTACCACAGGCTCTTAAGACCTCCAGTGATGGAGACTGTATAATTTCTCCAGGCTATGTGCCCTTGACAGCTAATTTCCATCATAAAATTAAAGCAAGCACTTCTTTCCTACCCTCAGTGAGCAGAGAGAACAGCTTAATTTTTCCATATGGAAGTGAAACTAAAACTTTTCAGCTCTTCCCAGTTTGTCCAAACCTTTCCTAATTCCAATCCTGTCTTGCAATGTGCTCTAGGCACACGCAGCTTCAGTCTGAAACCTCATGACTATGCCTCCTAATGCCTCATTCAAAGCAGCAGCAGCAGTTAACCAATGCAGCTCCCAGCCCCAGATGATCTATATAACTCCTGCTCCTTCCGTGTTGACAGTAGGTCCTTGATAACTCACATCAAACGTCCAAATTGCTGTGGTTTCATCTAGACTACATTTGCTAGGCCACTGCATGTGTTGTGCGACTTTAGGCATTGGCTGGGTGGGTGTCTGTGCCTAAGCAAAGCTTCTGGGCTTCTGTTAGAGCTGATAAAGATCTTGACTAGTCAGTCAATAGAGCTTAGCAGTGTAATTCATCTGAAAAAACACAGGGTGAAGTGAGCTGTGTCCTGAACCTGGTTGGGTATTGACTAGGGCTCTGCCTGCCTAACGAGGAAAACATGACTCTATTCAGCCTGCAAAGTCAGTTATGCTTTAGTGCTCTGAAAATACAACTGGGAGCCCCACAGTCAAATGCTTAATGTCTTCTCCCTTACATTCCCACACCAAGGAAGCCCTTATTGCAAGTGCAGGGAGATGCTCCCTTTGGAGGTGCTTTAGCTGGTTTGTGTTTGTTTATTGCACTCCTATACCTGCCCGGCCACAGGCCAAAACTCTCACTTAGAGTTCTTCATGGCACTTGCTGCCTAGCTGGCTTTGCAGCCCATGCAGAACTTCACCTGCTGTACTTCATGTTGGGAGCTCACTGTTTCAGCTCGCTGTGTTCCAGTCCTAGTTTTATCTTTGATAAATCTGAGCCCTGGTTTAGCACGTCTGTTCGTGATTAAAGTGGCATTGGAGAATCCTTGTTCCTATGGAATCTAGGGAATGGAAACAACACGTCAGGTAAGGCACTGAGCGATGTCCTAAAAGCCAGAATGCAGAGGGATTATCTTCCAGAAACACGCTTGGAGAGATTCTTCCGCCTGTCACTCTTTTTAATGAAAAATTCTCCTATCTCAGTGTCTGTTGGTGTCTTTGTTTTGCCTCATTCAGCCAGCTAATTCTAATTCCACTCCTGGGCAGGAAGAAAGGCAGATAGGGAATGGAGAACGTTACTCATAAATATCAAGAGAGATTTTATCTTTCATTTTCTTTAGTCAGATTCACAGGTCACCAAATGAGTCAAGCTCTGATGCAAAGGTCTGTGCCCTTAGCCAAGGGCTACCTTTTCTAAGGCTTTAATAGTAGGTGTTTGCCTTTATGTGTATATACATGAGCACGCACCTTCCCCACACACAGCCTCCCAGCCAAGCACTGTTTGTACAGCCATGGCAGGGGTTGTTTTAAGCATTTAGGGGCTAACAACAAGGTTTGTTTTAACACTTCAGTCAGGGGAGCTTTATATCCTAAAGACTGTAGGTAAAATATTTATTAGGAAGAATATCTATTTTTAAGTACGTATGATTTCAGTTCTATTATTTATGCACATACAGCACAGAGACTGCCTCCTTACAGTAAATATGAACCGGAGCCTTGAGGCTGGAAATGGGAATTGGAGCCTGGGGAGAAAGGGATGGGGAGGCAGGTGAGAAGGGGGTGGTTGATGTTATGTGCCGGATCCAATACACTTCAAAACATGATTCATAAAGTTGACTCTCCATCTCGTAAAAGAATCCCAGTGACCTCCCTCTATGAAAAAGAGGACTGACAAGTCTATTCCTGGCACTGCCATGCACTTCCTAACTCGCTTCCTTTAAACACACATGGCCAGGGAAGCATGCACTCATACAGGCACTACTGCAGTGCTGCTGGGAAGCAGCAGCTGGAGCATTAAACCCATCAGGCTGAGCTTAGCAGAGGCTCTGCCTGCCTGCCAACAGCACTGGAGTACAGACACCGTGAGTAACTGCTGCTGCAACTTCAGCTTTCCAGGCAGTTCACGTACAGCACAGGGACCAGTGTGGTGCCTGGCAGGAACAGAAAGTCTGAGGCTTTCCCTTGCCCAGGCAAGAACTACCTTCAGAGGACTGAGGACAAGAAGATGGCTCAAACTCGAACCAGAGGAAACCACCATGGGGCTGATGAGTCTTATTCCAACTCATCTTGCTTCCAGAGAGGGGAATACACATCCGTATGGATGCAGTCACACCACCGTGCTCAACACAGGGCCAGGCTATGCCACCCCACAGGTTCTGTAGAGCAGCCACCTCTCTGCCCTGTAGGAAGGACACAAGCGTCCCTCTGAAAATCCTGCATTTGGGTATTCTGCAGCTGACACAGAGGAAACCAGCAGCCACTTTATTCTGGGATCCTAGGTGGAAGTTAGAGAGGGCTGACGGTCATGGCCAGAGCACTTCACATGCTGGTTGTTCTCAAGAGCCCTCTGCCCCTGACACTGATGCAATGTGCTGTTATGAACACACTCAGAGCACCTTAAAGTGATGGGGGACTTCGAATGGGTGCCAAGCTGTGCCTGAGTCAGTAGTACTCTGTTAGGAATATGACAGGGATTCTTCTCTTCTTTTTACACCGAAAAGGCCAATCTAGGTCAAAAATTTCTCCTTGCCCTTTTAGGGTGACAAATACTTTGTCATCAAGGGAAATTTTTCATCAAGGAAAAGGAGAGAAAGAAATAAGTGGCGATGTAGCAGTCTGAAGCAGAAAAATTGGGAATTCCATCTTTCCTCTTTGCCTCTACTGAATGATAAAAGGGCAAGTTTCTGGATGACTCAGTAGCTGTAGAGTTCAGTTAATGAGGATATTTGACATCCTTGGATGCAATGATATTTGACATCCTTGGATGCAATGCAGTAGTTAGAAGTAATTTAGGCTGTGAAGCAACAGTTGCATTTCACTCCAAAGGTGGCTTTAGGTCACCAACAAATGTAAAGATTTCTATGCTCCTGCTTGCACAGGGGAGACTTCAATGACTGCTCCAAAGCCTGACAAAAACTGGTTGCTTAATAGAGATGTTTTTCTCATAAAGCCCCAGTGAAGCTGCTCAATACATTGGGGATACTATAGATTAGATAGTTTGTGGAGGCTGTTAATAGAGTTCTCAAACCACTTTGCTATCCATCTCAATGAAAGGAGTTACACAAACGTAAGCTCATTTGTTATCATTATCTCCCTTTGTCTCTTCACAATCTGGATAATTTGCTAGGTTATCAGGCCATGTGTGTTTAAAAACACATGGTAGATGTCACCTCAGCAGATACTGACTGTGTTTCTCATTATTAAAAGCAGAAACATTTCCTTAAACACTGTAGCTGTCATAGATCAGCATCAGCTCTGACTTGGTGACAAAAGCACCCCGATGCACCAGAAACAGACGCTGGTGAACTCTGCAGCCTCCCCTGAGCCTGTCACAAGCTTTCAGACCAAACGTCCTGTTTCCTGGTGTATCTGTTGGCGGTTACCTTGCCAAGCACACCTCCCCATGGGGGCCAGGCGGGACTTGGCATTCCCTGCCCCCAGAGCTGAGCTGGCTGGTAAGAAATAATTCATCATTCTACAGGAAGTTCTCGTACTGTCTTTGGGGCTTGGGAATACAAAGGCTATTTCCCGGAGCAGCCTTCGGAAATGCCTGTGCAGCAATGCAGAGGTTGCTCCGGAATCAGAACCGCTCAGGTTGGTTTTATGATGCGTGATAAAAGAGGTAAGAACCGAGAGATTTGGCTCCGACCAAAAGAAACCCTGAATGGAAAAATACAGCCGGGCTTGGCCTATGTAGTGGTAACCACTAACATTGTCTGAGATGGAGAGACCCTAAAATCTCTTCCTACATCTAGGGAATGTGATTACCCACAGAATCAGCACGTTTCTCTCATCCCTTTTTACCATTTCCATGAAATACATCAGTCAGAGATTTTTCCTTATGCCTAGGATATTTCAAACTCAGATTCCTGATACAGAGTGACACAGTGATCAGCACCTATTTTCTAAGTCTTGATGGGTTTCATGGCTGATATGTTAGCTGCTGAAATTCAGCAGGTTTCTAAGAAATAACGTGACTAGGCTTATTACAATTAATGGAAGTGAGATGAGCATATACACGGACTCCTGTTCCTGTCATTTACACTGGGGAGCATCCATAAGGCTGGAAAGTAAATGCTTTTCTACATGGTAAAATAAGCACTACATAAATACAAAGTGAGAATTTATAGTACAGTAATGACTTCCCATTAAACTGCTGATTGAACAGTTAGGATGTGGCAAGAATGAGAAGCTCACTCCACTTCCAAAGACCATGCCAAGAGTCTCTGTCCTTGGAAGCACTGCAGCATAGCCAGCATATCCTGGTCCATGATTTCATTTGTTTCATATTTCCCCTGCAGAAAAGCCCAAAGGAGTAATAGCATCAGGCAAGCAGCCCCACAGGCCATGTGCTGATGACATTACTATTGTGCACAGGTAAAGCAGCGCTGATGCTCTCAGGTTTGGGTGGCATTGCAGTTCTAGAGCTGCAAAACACCATAACAAATACCATAACAAACATGCACCACTCCAGATGTGGAGCAGCCCAGAGTTTTGCAAGTCCATCTTCCACCATAGAGTGTATTGGGGTGTCCACCACCACCACTGCCCTGGGTCAGAACAGCTCAGAAGGCCCTCCCTGGGCTCCTGCCATTCCGAGCATCCTCAGCTCCAGAAGTGCCAGCTCCACATATGAGCCAAAATGCCTTCAGCTTCACTTACTGCCTGGAAGCAGCTTCAGTGCCATTCCAGTTACACTTACTATCTCTGCAGATCTTGAACAGGAATCAATAACATACCCAGCCCTAATGGCATCCTTGCCAGCAAAGAACCTTCAGTGTCCTAAGAGCCCCTTTTCCCCACTAAAAGCTCTGCTTTAGTTAAGGGTCAGCCCTCACAGCAGGCAAATGCAATGAATTCCTATTGCTTTACAGCATTTTTCTCTCTCCTCTCTTTAAAACCTCGCCATGTTTTAACTCTGAACCATCATGAGCACAAAAAGAAATCGACTTTGGCACAGAGTCAGACCTCTCACTCAGCACCAAGGACCAAGCACCCTCCCTGCGGGGACCTCTGCCTCTCTGAGACCCCACTGCCTCTGCTCCAGCTTCTCCCTGTTTGGAAGTGGGTGCCAACACAGAGTTCCCAGCTCCCAGCCCCTGATTTGCATCTATACTTGTGCTCACACACGTACCTGCTTGACCCAGACTAGCCTTGTACAGGCTTGGAACTCCCTCCAGGCTTGTCCTGCTGTACATCCATCCTCCCTTCAACTCCATCCCAAAGGTGTGCCCAGCCTCCACACACATGTACTGGGTTTGCACAGCAAGGTTTTGGTAGTGGGGGCTGCAGGGATGGTTTCTGTGAGAAGCTGCTAGAAGCTTATCCAAAGGAGCGTGAGGAGTCCTTCTTTGAGGAGGAAGGAGCAGCAGGACAACATATGATGAACTGACCACAAATCCCATTTCCCATTACACTTCCCTGCTGGGGGGGGGGGAAGACAGAGAAAACTGGGAGTGAAGCTGAGCCTGAAAAGAGGGGAGGCGTGGGGGGGAGGTGTTTTTAAGGTTTGGTTTTATTTCTCATTACCCTCCTCTGATTTGATTGGCAATAAATTAGACTAATTCCCCAAGCTGAGTCTGTTTAGCCCATGATGGTAATTGCTGAGTGATCCTCTGGTCCTTGTCTCAGCCATGAGCCTTCTGTTGTATGCTCCCTGCCCTGCCCTGCCCTGCCCAGCTGAGGAGGGCAGTGACAGGTCTGATGGGCACCCAGCATCCAGCCAGGGTCAACCCACCACAAAGCATGCAAACCACAGAGCAGAGAGAAAGAGAGCAGAAGACTGTGGAAATACTAAATAATCACAGGGAAAACTGGGGCACCAGCAGCACGGCTGCTTTGATGTCTCCTCATCCTGCCCTGCCTTTTCTCCTGTGAAAAGGGAACACTGCAAGGTGGGAAGAAGCCCTGGAGCCACAGGGACGCAGGGCTGTTCTACGCAGAGGCGCCAGCAGGATTACAGATAAATATTGAGGCTATCAAAGAAGCTTAAGGGATTTAGGAACCCACTCCCCATATTATCCTCCCCACAGGGAGGGGGAGTGATCTTTTATAGAGACCTACAGCAAACACCAGGGCAGTGCTGGCTTCTGGAACACCCCACTCTGGCTGCGAACCTCCCCTCCTTTGCTGGAGAGGGATAAAAATGACAAATGTGGGGTTTATAATGAATAGAGTCACAGTTTGTCACTTGTGGGTGCTTTGGTGAGAAGCCAGGCTCTGTGCTCCTGGCTGGACCTTCCATGTACCATACCCAGGCCGGGACAGGAGCAGCAGGTCCGGTTCCACCATCTAGGCAGGATGGGGAGATCCTTATCCTGCCCAGGAACCTGGATCCATTGACCTGCTTCCTCTTACAGCAGGTGAATCCTGGAAAGCTGAGAAATGCCTTGGGGGATGGTCAGGGAGGGAAAGCTGTTGGTTCTTGTGATGAGTGTGTGTGCAGACAGGGTGGAAGTCGCTGCACAAATCAATTCCGAAACTGCGAGGCGGATGTGGATGATTTAAGCCTGCCTCCATTCAAACCTGCTGCTCCAGCATCACAGCAGGACTTCATTAACAAAACATGATCCCAGGTCCTTTCCCTCCTCCTGCCTCCCTGTCCCTGCTGCAGGACAACGTCACTGGCAGTGAGGGGTTTCCGTTGGCACCAGCATCAGGTAGTGGGAGGATGTCTGTGATCTCTACAAAGGCATCAGCATCCTCTCCTCCAGGCTCATGGCTCCAGGGTTACAGCCCCTGTCCCACAGTCCCAGGCACTGCACGAGTCTCATCTGTGCTCCTCAGAAGTTGCCTTCTTCTCCCCATATAAACTAACCCCAGACGGGTGCTTGTGGCTGCAGTGAGGTGCAGGGAGAATGGGATAAGGACTTCTTTGTGCTCATGTGTGGCTACAAACCAGAAACACTGATTATCCTTAATTCTATAACCAAAAAAGCACCTCACGGTGGCAGGAATCCACCACGACCCCAAAGAGGCAGAGCTCCATCCTGCTCCCAGTGCAGCCCACTGGATTCCCGTGCAGGGAGCATCCTGCACAGGACTGAGCCCCGTCTGCAGCTCTCCCTGCAATTTTGGCTAATGCAAGAGCAGTCCTCGAGCAGGCAGAATGGTTTCTCTGCTACACTTTTAAGGGAACGCTGCAGTTTTAAACCACAAATTAAATTTTTAATGAAACTTCAGAACTGTTGTACCCAAATGTAATGTAATATTGATAGGAACTGTGCATCCAGCTAGCCTGAGATTGCCCTAGAAAGCTTTTTAGGATGTTATGCAATATATAGCTAAATTAATTATTTGTAATGAAAGGGTCTGTGTCCCTGTAGCATCATGGAGACCTACTAGTGCAAGGAACACACTCCTCCTTCTCACAGGATGTAAATGTCAGGCAATGTAGAAGGAAAGCAATGTTTGAGATGGGAATGATGAAAGAAAGGAAAGGAGAAAAGGAGAATGTGAGAGAGAAGGAGAGAGGGAGGGAGAGACCCAGAGAGGGAGAGATCTGCAAAGAAAGACTGCAGCAAAATGCAGCAAATTTCCTAACTCTGGTCCAAAGCGTTTGTCTGTTACAGAAGGGAATAATCCACCTCCCAGGCTGTATTTGTTCTAGCGACACACCATGCTCAAGCTGTTCTAATGACAGCTGTAGATTTCAGAAGGCGCTAAAACACCCATTTTGCATATTCACTATTCTGCAAACTCCACCACGGAGCAGCCCGGGCACGTGTGCGGGTTCCGGGCATCCTGTCTGGCTGCACAAGGCAAAGGGCTCCGGAGAGGAACCTGCTCTCTCCTTGTGTGCTCCGCAGGGACAGTGGGGCAGGGTGCGAGCAGAGATCGTGTTGCTGCTGCACCCCCCAGAGAACACACCTTGGTATTAAAACCCTGACAAAACAGCCTCAGAGCCCTGCCATGTCCTGCCTGGGCATGTTGGGATGGGGCCGTGCAGCCGCGGACTCGAGCTTCCCTGTGGGAACCTCAGAGCTACCAGCTAGATGCACGAACAACAGGAGCTGGCTTTCTCACTCAGTGAAGTCTACCCATTACTGTTTCCCATCGCAAAGCTGCCTCCATGCCATAATGGATCATATTGTTCCCACTCCGCAGAAGAGACTTAACTGCGGAATCAGCATTACCCCACAGGAGATGCTTTATGTACAGCAGGCTGCACAAATAGGAGAGAAAGCTTCCACTCTCTGCTCCCTTGGGCTCCAGCTCCCTGGATTAACGAGATTTTTCCACTGGAAAAAACCTGTCCTTTCTGCATTTGTAACTCTGCTGTTCCCACTGGAAGGCTGGTGCTGAGCAGATCCAGCATCCACACTCCTTGCCACTGCCCTAGGAGCAGGGAGCAGGTCCCAAGGGAGCACCCAACCTGCCCAAAACCATACCCGGCTGTCACAAACACAAATGTGCCTGCTGGCTCCTGGTCAGAACTGAATCACCCCCAAGGGTCACTCACAGCTGAGCTCAGTGCTTTCCAACTACTGAGCCGTAACTCAGCCAGCTCTGGACAGTGCCCCGGGAGAGGCACGGGAAGAGTTAAACCTCATCGGGGCTCCATTATTCCATTATGCCCATGCATCTCCTAAATCTGCAGAAGCAATAACGGATCCTCCTGCATGATTCAGTGGTTCTGGGAAAGCTGAAATCTTGATCATATTTTCCGGTTCCTTCTTTGCATTAGGAGGCACAGAGAGGATTCTGCTTATCTCCTGGGGTGCAGCTCTGTTGTTTTTCCCTATCCAGGTATCCATGTGGTGCCCATCACCACAGCATCCGAGTGTTTATTTTATTGCACTTGTCACCTCGGCCTCGTCTCACTCTGATGTTGGGCGGGTGACAAAAGCTTCCCAGTTACATTGGTGCTGTGACAGGAGCAGCTCTGTCAGTCCCATGCAGATGTTCCCAGCAGCAGGCACAGACTCAGCGCCTTGGGCTGGCGCTCGCTGCTGGAGCTGTCGCCTGCAGTAACATTATTTGTGGTTTGTGTCCCTGGCTGTGGCAGAGGAATCAGCCCTGCAGTCCTCAGCCTGTGCCATCACATCCCCTTTCAAAACCAACCCGCCCCAACCCCAGCCCCAAACCAGCACAGAGGGAGACTGCTCTGCCCAGTAAAACACACCCTGCCTGCCCGCTCCTCAGCTCCTCTCTTCTCCATTCCTGTTGCGCTGGGATGCTGCACAGCACAGAGCACACGCAGCAGGGAAAGTACCCAGGGCAATGAAGCCAAAGGTGTGAAATGCAGATTTTCCCCCAGGATCTCCTGCAGTGGGGCACACAGCGCAGAGATGAGCTCCTCTCAGGGCTGCTGTGTGAGGCTCAGCACTAGGCACTAGAAACCTTGGGAAGGCTCCAAACACCAAGTCTCTGCAGTCTCCATGAGCACTGGAATGGGTTCGATGGAGGAGGGCAGCGGAAGCACCACAGAATCCCAGTGGAGGAGCCACAGAGGTGCCAAGGCTCTGGCATGCCTCTGTAATTCTTAGCCACTTCTGTGCCAGCACTGCTCTGTCTTCCTGGCCCGGGCATCAGTGGCTATTCCCAGCCATGGCAGAGAACTGGGGGTTATCACCCCTGTATTCTGTCTGCTGTGCATAGCACAACCTCATGCCTCAGGGTTTGGCCATGAATTGCTGCTTTAACCATAACCTGTGGAGCACTGATGATGAGGAAAGCGGCTTCCCAACAGCAGTGGAGTGCCTTTGAGGAGGAGACACTCAATGCCAAGGCAGTGTGGCATCAACCTCCTGGGGCTGGAGAAACTCCCGCAGCTGAAAATGCATCGGAGTCACAAAGCCCCAGCTCTGATGGGAGAAAGGAGGAAGGACCTGCATCTTCTGTGCACCTTCGGACCAAAAGCAATTGCATCTTACTGACCCACTTCACTAACCAAAATTAATTGCTTCCTGTTTCACAGGATAACTTGGCTTTATGTAAATACTTCGGCCATGTGGACTGCTGCCTTGCAGGTCGGGTACAGCAGGCAGTGAGCTGAGAGAGGAGCCAATTCTCATGTTTACCAGGCAGTCTGCTGGCTTAACATCCCAGAGATTGGGTATTTCCTAACACGGTGAGAAGACAAGGACAAAACCACAGGCAGGAGCTCCTCAAGGAGCAGGACTGCAGGGCCAGGAAGGTCTTGCTTGTGCTCAGGTGCCTTGGCCAAGGGAAGGCTGCTAGGCGCAGGCACAGGGAGAAGCTATGCACTCCCTTTTCCAAGACTGAAGTGGAACCAGCCTTGGAATTGGCCTTGACTGAAGTGAAGACAAGAAAAGCCGCAGTGCTGGTGGCCATGAATGATTCCCACCAAGGACAGATCCAAATAGTACCCAGAGACTGGCTTTTTCTCATTAAAAAGAAAGAAAAGCAGTGGTCACTCTCTGGTGCCCACCACAGACCTGGGCATCAACACCTCACACCTGGGACACACACCACCCGGGTCCCAGCTGCCCACCCGTGTTCACCCCATGGAGCCCCGGGGGGGTCTGCCGTGGGGCTGCCCTGCTGCGGAATGGGAGTGGACCAGGGGTGTCCAGCGGGGAGAGCAGCACTGAGCTGCTCCAGGACTGCGACCAGCACCCCCAGAGCCGCACACTGCAGCACCCCCTCCGTGCACCCCGGCACATTACACCCGCATGCGCCCCCTCTCCACTGCACCATCTCTGCTCCGCGCAGCCCTCGCGATGTCCCATGTCCCTGCGCACACCCACCGTGCACACCCACCCGTGCACACACACTCGTGTACACACACTCGTGCTCGCGCACACTCCCATACATGCGCACAGACCCCACACATACACTCACACGCATCCCATGCATGCACACACGCACACTCGGGCACGCTCCCATGCACACGCACACTGCACACATCCCCCGCATGCACACTCACACTCCCATGCGCAGTCACACGCGCCCGCACTCGCTCCCATGCACACACGCTCCGTGCATGCCCATGCACGCTCACATGCGCTTCCCTGCACACACGCACTCACACACGCACTCACACACGCACTCACACACGCACATTCACTCCCGCCGCGGGAGCGCTCCCTCCCGGTCCTCTCCCTCCTCCCCCGCCGGGGTTCGCGCGTCGCTTCGTCACGGCGCGGCCCCGCCCGGGCGCTATAAGAGCGGGGCCCGGTGCCGCAGCGGGCCCGGCGGAGCGGAGCCATGGCCGCGGGGCTGCTCCTGCTCCCGCTGCTGCTGCCGCTGCTCCTGCCGCCTGGCCGCGGGCAGGGCTTCGGCCAGACCCGCTTCGTCTGCACCTCGGTGCCGCTGGACGGGGACATGTGCGCTGCCGCCGCGCTGGGCACCGGCTCGGCAGAGGAGCTGAAGAGCACGGTGCTGCAGCTGCGGGAGACCGTGCTGCAGCAGAAGGAGACCATCATGAACCAGAAGGAGACGATCCGAGAGCTCACGGCCAAGCTGGGCCGGTGCGAGAGCCAGAGCGCGGTCGAGCCGCCGCCCGGCGACGGCAAGGGCAGGAAACCTTCGGTCTCCAAGAACACCATGGGCGACCTGTCACGGACACCCGCGGCCGAGACCCTCAGTCAGCTGGGACAGACGCTGCAGTCCCTCAAGACCAGGCTGGAGAACCTGGAGGTACGCGCTCCCCGACGGGAGCCGCACCGTGCGCCGGAGGAGCCGGGCACCGAGCGCCGCACCGGGAGCGGAGCCGGGCGCGGCCGGCTGGAGCGGAGCCGGGCACCGGTAGCCACAGTGGGCACCGGGAAAGGCAGGCACCGGGAGCCGCCCCGAGCACAGAGAGCCGCCGATAGGAGCGGATCCGTGCACCGGGAGCGGAGCCGGGAGCCGCCGGTCGGAGCTGAGCCGGGCATCGGGAGGGGAGCCGCCCCGGAGGACCTGGCACCGGGTGTCTCACTGAGCACCGGGAGCTGAGCCGGGCACCAAGAGCCGGGAGCGGCACTGGGGCAGCTGGGCACCGGGAGTGGAGCCGGGCACCGGGAGTGGAGCCGGGCGCCGGGAGCCGAACGGGGCACTGGGAAAGCCGGGCGCCGGGAACGGAGTCGGGCACCAAGAGCCGGGAGCTGCAGCGGGGGCCGGGAGAGCCGGGCCGGGCGGTAACAGCCGTCTCCTGTGCTCGCCTCTTGCAGCAGTTCAGCAGGATGAACTCCTCCAGCCAGACCAACAACCTGAAGGACATCCTGCAGAACAAAATCGACGACCTGGAGAAGCAGGTCCTGTCCAGGGTGAACAGCCTGGAGGAGGGCAAGTTCAACCCCCGGAACGAGTCCGAGGAGCGCGGCAAGATCGAGAGCACCCTCACCTCCCTGCACCAGCGCATCAGTGATCTGGAGAAAGGTACCCGCTGCTCCAGAGCCCATCCCGGTCCCGGAGCTCATCCCAGCCCCAGATCCCCCCCTGTCCCAAGCGCTGCCGGGTGGGATACTGAGCTAGCCCATCCCGTTATCCCCCCTGGAGCGGTAGCTTTCCCCCGGCTCCAGACAGATGATTCCCACAGGCTCCACAGCAGGAGCCAGGGATGCTCTGGGCTCTGTCCAGTGTGGGGGATTAGGGAGCAGAGCAGCGCCTGAGGGATTTGCTCCTCTGTGCCATCTCAAGGCCATTGCATAATGGGGAGAGGGGTTAGGGAGGGAGTAGGACACCCCCAAAGCGGGCACAGGTGAGGTCCAGCCAGAGCCCACTGTGCCTCTCTCCCCACAGGCCAGAAGGACAACCGTCCCCCGGACAGGTTCCAGCTCACCTTCCCGCTGCGCACCAACTACATGTACGCCAAGGTGAAGAAGAGCCTGCCTGAGATGTACGCCTTCAGCATCTGCATGTGGATAAAGTCCAACGCTTCCCCTGGCATGGGTACCCCCTTCTCCTATGCCGTGCCTGGGCAGGCAAACGAGCTGGTGCTCATTGAGTGGGGCAACAACCCCATGGAGATCCTCATCAATGACAAGGTACAGCCCTGGGGAGGGTGACATGGGAGGGGAGACCGGTGTTGGGGGCAGCACTGGGGGACCCCCATGCACACCACCCTGACCCACCTCCCGCAGGTGGCCAAACTGCCCTTTGTCATCAACGATGGCAAGTGGCACCACATCTGTGTCACCTGGACCACGCGGGACGGCGTGTGGGAAGCCTACCAGGATGGCACACAGACGGGCAGCGGCGAGAACCTGGCACCCTACCACCCCATCAAACCCCAGGGTGTCCTGGTGCTGGGCCAGGAGCAGGTAAGGGGGTGCTAGGGGGTGTCCCTGCTCCGCTGGGTGCATCTGAGGGGATGGACGGGGTGCTGGGTGCTCCTGGGTGATGTCCCCAATGACGGTGGGTGCTTGCAGGACACACTGGGCGGCGGGTTCGATGCCACGCAGGCCTTCGTGGGGGAGCTGGCCCACTTCAACGTGTGGGACAGGAAGCTGAGCCCGGGGGAGGTCTACAGCCTGGCCACCTGCAGCACCAAGGCGCAGGCAGGCAATGTCATCGCATGGGCCGAGGCCAACATCGACATCTACGGCGGGGCCACCAAGTGGACTTTCGAGGCCTGTCGCCAGCTCAACTAGAGCCGTGGACGAGAGAAACCTCCTCATCGGGTTCTTCTCTTTCTTTGGGTTTTGTTTGGTTGGGTTTTTCCTCCTTTTTTTGCGCTAAACCACCCGAGAACAAAGCCCCCCCCCCCGTCCCGGGAGCGGGGATGCCCCAGCAGCGGAGCGCCCGCTCCCCGCGCCCCACCACCCTCTGGTTTCTGTCTTGCCAACGTCCTTCAATGCCTGCGTGCCTTGGCCTGGCGCGGCTGCGCCCCCCCCCCCCCCGCGCCCCCCCGGCCCGTGGCCCCCCCCCCCCGCCCCCCCCCCGCCCCCCCGACCCCCGCGCCGCTGCGCGGCTCCCCCC